>JAQIXW010005294.1:0-10568 GCA_034700685.1 Willowsia buskii | reverse complement strand
CCCACAAGATGCGCATACTTTTGTACATTTTGGAAAAAGTCGTGAAATCACTGGAAGGTTTGGGGTACTCTAGGTCATTTGCAAGTTATCAGAAGTCAGACTCAGAACGGTGTAGTGTTGTACAGTGTACAGTGTACATATGATGTGCATGAATTATGAAAGCGTGTGTGCGTGAGTGCATGAATGTTTTGCATCATCAGCTGAAACCTAGTGTAAAAGCACCCCGCATGCATGTTTTGATGTTCACCTGAGCTGACGGTGAGGGAAAAACCTTCAGAAGAGTGAATTTTTAATATAGTAGGTAATCATCTTTGCTAGAATCAACATTACAGATCAGTGAACTTTCTTTTGGAACTGTTCTTTAAACTTGGAAAGGCATAAATACGTAGTTTGAATAGTCAGTCAGTTAGTAAGATTGTATGAATAGTCTGACAGCTTTGTGCTACGGAAGAACAAGATTCATTTTTCATTGTCAGTTGCCTTCCAGTTTAAGAAGATAGAAGTAATTGTACGCTGTGTCTAGTTATCATTTTTGTTAATTAAGAGAAAGCCAGCCATTGTACTAAGGTTTTTAATGAATTGCACACCTGTTGCAATCTCAAACCGCACTTATCCCTCCAAAAGCCCTGCCTCTGTTGTCAATCCGTTATGTATAATTTTAGTAAAAAACGGAAGCAAAGGGGACCGTTTACTGTTTCGGTATCCATATTCAAAAAAATTCAAAACGATAGGAGATAGCAAAAAGACTGTTCGATTAGACCAAAATGACGATTCTGGAAAGAATGCTTCATTTTCATCATCAGCTGGAGGAGCTGGAACACGTTCTGAAGCCGGATCCACTCCAGGTGCCATATCCAAACTTGATGCATTGAAAACTGCTCCTACTAATATTGGCACATCATCCTCAGAGAAATCTGAAGCACATTCCACTGCTGGCAACAATCCAAGTGGGAAAGACAATGTTGATGGCGTTCCTAGTCTAAATACTTTGAACATTGTCAGCCCTGTCGTAGACATTGCAGCCATTCAGACATCCAGCCCGTTGACGCTTCTTTCAGGAGTGGGGATAACCAAATCTCCAGTTTATATTGGGACAACAACAAAACCCTTATTTGACACGCCATTATCCCAGATTTCTACAAAATCGTTTACATCTCCTCCTGTTGCTGTTACAAATATAACTCCAGAGTTTGGTTTGACAAGAATCAGGAAGGTTTCCAGAACTGCGGCTCCTGTGATCTCTCGGGGAGAAGGAGAGAATCCGTACTCTGTGTCAAAGAATCCCACTGACGATTTATTCTCAGAACCTGGGTTTACAGCTTCAACATCGGATGGGAGAAAGTTTTCTCTGGATGGGAGTGAAATGCTCAGTCAGCTCAGTGACAAGGACTTGTCGAATTTATTGGCAGTTAACTCGGATCTAGCTGAGAGGAAATTTGAACTGAAGTTGAATTTCGTGCGGTTTGTTGGTCACCCAACGTTAATGCATAATCCGAGGGATGTTCGTCCAATAAATCCTGAGTATGTCAATTTTTGTGTGGAATAACGCTATTTAAAACTGAATTGTCAATACCTATTTAATTTACTATGTTTTCTGTACATTTAAGGTTTCAAACTTCAGTCAAAATATTCCACATTGTATTTTGCCTAAATGCAGCTGCCAGTCATTCCATTGTGAAATGCTTTTTCGACTTGAGCAAGCGACTTGGAATCGGTCTTCGTCATGAGGAGTATCGGTGTGGCTTTTTGAATCAAGAAATGCGAAAAATCATTGCCACCCATGATGAAGCTTGCACAGTGGCTCTGGAACATTCAGAAGACAGGGATGATACGGATAACGTTCAGGAGAAAGTTTTTGATGATATTTTGGCAAAAAGCAAGCTGGCGCAGTTGATGAAAAGAGTTTACGATGATGTTTGTAATACTGGCTATACTTTTACCAGGATTAATAATTGGGTGCAAATTAGTTTCTGTTTGCCCCACCGGGTTCACGTCCTCCCGTAAGTGATTACTAATTGAATATTTAAATCAAAAGAAAATTATATCTAATGCTTATGAGAAAAATCAATGTTTTCTTTATTTTTGCTTTGCAGCTTCAGAAAACACGCAGCCTTAGTTGAACCAGAGACGATTCACAGGTGCTTGGAAGCTATCCGACCTTATCACGCCATTCTATTATTGGTGGAACCCGAATCCTTAATCTCTCGATTTTGGGTCGACAGTTCATCAACAATCCCTAGATTACTGCAAGTTTACTCACCACTCAAGAGTCTACAAACACTAGCTGCTGATGCCGATTTAACATTATCTCAAGTCGTGGAAATAGCGTCGCATTTAGTATACTGGGCACATGCCACAGTGATATATCCTTTGTGTGAATCAAACGTCTACTTTCTCGCACCAGATATTCCTGTCGATTCTCCCGAGCTAGAGTGTGCCTTTAGGAAACAATTCCCGATGCTGTCAATACTACAGGTTTTCTCTGACTTTTCTTTGGCTATCCCATTGGGTGAAAGGATGAATCCCATGTTAGGTAGGTACATAAAGTCAAATAACTTGTAATTTTGGGCATAATATTTTCATACATATTTGCTCTTAATTTTTAATCACAATTTTACGTTTTAACTTCCAGGAGGTACATACATACAGTCTCAACTTGTGGAGCTAGTAACTTGGATGCTTCAGCGGAGATTGTTAATACAGCTACATACATACATTTATATGGCGACTTATCTTGATGTGGGATCAGGAGCTGATCAACAGTTGGATCAAATAAGTGTGAATGTAGATCCAGATATTAGTTTGAATCTGAACCTTCGTCCTTACGACTTTCCTGAGGAAGATGATGCTACTGTCAGCGATACTTTCTCTGAAACAACAGGAGATGAAATGGCTCTCGTTAGTCCTCTCAATTTACCCAATCAGCAACAACCCGAAGAAGATAGTAAAAGTCAAGATGCAAAGGATAAAGACGAAACTCTTTCGCAATCTGATCCTCAACAGGATCGGGCAAGACAAAATAACAACAATGAGGAGATTGTGGAACCTTTAGACAAATTTAAATCCTCCCTTCCCGAGCTAAACAACGAGGCTGTGAAAAGAGCTTTAGGATTAGTGAACAAATCTTCGATTAGTTTGCAGGATATCAAAATGTTTTCCAAGCTGGCGAAATACTTCACTGGAGAGTTTCATATTGAGGAGATCATGTACAGAGAGAATGTCAGGAGATCTCAGTTGATGCTGCTATTAGACAAGTTTCGAGAGTGTTTAATCACTGTTGAGAAAGAAGATGCTGATATCAGTTTCTTCAGGAAAAGCGATGTGGCCCCTTGAACTTGATGTTTGAAGAAATCTAGCTTTTAAATCTCCTATATATTGTTCCTTTACTACTACTCATTCCTCGGTTTAAAGTTTTCCTTTATCATTTTATCTAATTTTAATAATTTTATTACTTGTTAATCATCGACTTACACCGAATAATAATATATATATTAAAAAGTTGTAAAAATCAACCTCCAGAGTAATTAATGTGCATAAATGCCGAGTTTGTGTGTGCAAACATATCGAACAATAGAGCATACATCATAGCATATCTGATTTAATCCTTACAGGTTTTAATGTATATTACCTCAAAATCTTAAATTAAACTATCGTCAGTTCAGCATTATCAGCATTCAGCATATTGAATTGAAAAGCCTTTTGCTGGCTTCCTTTCATTTTGCAACAATGTTATTTTTTAAATCACAAATGCCAGCAGATCTAGAGTACTCACAGCAGCACAAAAAGACATTACATATTGCATTGGCTAGAGAGAGAGAGAGAGATCCTCCAGACAAAACAAAAACAAGCATGCACCATGCTTTTAGTGGTTTTGCATGCATGCACCCATTCATCAAAGCAGCAGCTGCGTTTTGTGTGAAACTTTTCATAATGTTGAAGTGAAATTTCAATGAATTGAGTGGACACTTTTTCCATAAATATTTAAATCTGTCAGTGGTTGACTGAGTCCTTGAAATATAGGTATTGTAATAAAATAGAGTAAAAGGTTGTAATAGATAATAAATATGACCTCTAAAAAAGCCATGGAAGGTATTGCTCACATCAAACCCCAGTTTATCTGGATAAAGCCGAAGGAAGAAAGTGAAATTGGTGAAGATAATACCACAAAAACGAATGATCTAGAACCACAAGCCAAGAAACTGAAGATAGAAAGTGGTAATGGACTAGGTAATGGAGAAAATAAATGTGAGCAGCCAACGGAGAAAGTGGAGCCGGAGAACAAATCCAGGGGTGGTGGATATGAGTCGAAAAGGAGTCAACGTAAAAGAGGTTTGTTGTGTAAAGCTCGAGGCATACAATTTTTCTTTAAAATTTTTCAAGACTAAAGCCAAAAATATTAGCTGTTGGACATAGCAAACGCCTATTACGGAACCTTACTTTTGCCTAATTTTATTTTGTCAGGACAAAACAAGGCGAAGGACCGTCCTCTCCCAAAGAAAGCCCTAGCAGAGGAGAAGCTATGTCCCCATTTACTTGATGGTCCTCAGGAGTCTAAATGCTCGTATTTACCAGGATGTCCGTTTATGCATGACGTGAATGAATACTTAAGTAAGGGTGGAGCAACTCTTGCTCTATCAATAGATAACTTTTTCGGAAAGTGTATAATTTGTCAGGGATTGTCATTTAAAATGCAGATTCTTTTGATATTTAAACGTAGGCAAAAAGCCGGAAGACGTCAAACAGGATTGCTACATGTTCCAAACGTACGGAAAATGTCCCAGGGGAATTACATGTAGATTTTCTGCTATCCATATTAAAGACGGCATAAATATCATCAATGAAGATCTGTGGAAAGCTCAGAAATCTCTGTTTGACCAGACTCATGGAGTATTATTACCCAAACAGAAGCAAATTGAATTGAGAAAACACAAGTATGATTTTAGGGCAACTGAAAAAATTTGTAGCCAGTTACAATCAGATCCTAAGCCAAATGCCACAAAGGATTCCACAGTGGAAAGTAAACTTGGACCTGTGTCAGATGAGGACATTGTTCCCTTACGTTCATGTGAAATAAAGAAGGTACCTGCACCACCAAACCATTCTACTTCACGTAATTCTACATCCAAATATTCTACCTACATATTCTATTTATGTATGGATTGCAGATTGACTGGAATGATAAGCTGTATCTATCTCCGCTGACGACTGTAGGTAATTTACCTTTCCGCCGACTGTGCGTCGAGTTTGGAGCTGATGTGACTTGTTCGGAAATGAGTTTAGCTACTTCTCTTTTGCAGGGCAATACTCACGAGTTTGCTCTTCACAGACGGCAGTAAGTCAAACTAATGTTCTAGAACACCATAAAATATATTTAATACTTAAAGCATCAATGCACGGATGCAATTATGAGTGATTTATATAATTTGGGTTTCAGTCCATCTGAAAAACTATGGGGAGTGCAGTTATGTGCAAACAATGGCTTTATTGCTGCAAAGGCTGCACAGATTCTTCAAGATTGTGAAATTCCTTTTGACTTTATCGACCTTAATATGGGGTGCCCTTTGGATGCCATTTATCGACAAGCAAGTTTGCGTTTTCCTAGTTATAATCCAAGTAATTTCAAGAAAATTCTATTGGAAGCTTGAAGCTATATAAATATTCTTTTTCTCAAACAGGGAGCAGGCAGTGGATTAATGTGTCGGAACAATAAATTCCACGCAATTGTTAAATCAATGGTTTCTGTGCTTGGTGGATACGGGAAATCTTTTACTGTGAAGATGAGGAAAGGCGTTTCAATGGACAAGAATATTGCTCACAACTTGATAGCCTATTGTAGGGATGCTGGAGTTTCTCTAGTCACGGTGCGCGTCTGCTGTAGAAATCATTCACGATTCGCATCTTCAGTATGCTTATTTGGTATCCTGAGCGCGTTTGTCGTGCATAGTGCATAATAAATTTACTTATCACTATTCGCAGCTTCATGGAAGGTCTAGAGAGCAACGGTACTTGAAAACAGCAGACTGGAACTATATTGGGGAGTGTGTGAAGTTAGCTTCGCCCATGCCTGTTTTCGGGAACGGAGATATTTTGTCGTGGGAGGAGTACAATGAAAAGAAAGAGCTATCCCACGCTCCAGGTATTTATCAAAACCAAATACGTTTATGACTTAAGTTATAAGGTTTATAAAATGTTTGTGATTTTCCTTGTCCAACATAGGAGTCATGATTGGTCGTGGAGCACTTATGAAGCCGTGGATTTTTCAGGAAATAAAAGAACAGAGACATATAGACATGAACGCAACTCAAAGGATGGAAATATTACAGAAATACGTTAATTACGGTTTGGATCATTGGGGATCAGATAATCAAGGCATTGCATCGACCAGAAGATTTTTACTTGAGTTTCTCTCATTTTATCATCGGTATATTCCTCATGGGATATTGGAATGTCCTCCACAAAGAATCAACCAGAGACCTCCAAGATACGTTGGACGTGACGAAATGGAAACTTTGCTTACTAGTGGAAATGCAGCAGATTGGATAAGAATTAGGTATAAAGCAAAATTACCGTTGATATTTTCTTACAATAATTGGTATTTTTAGCATTATTGCAATATACTTTTTCGATTTCTTTCAGCGAGATGTTTATGGGCCCTGTACCTTCAGATTTTGTTTTTGTTCCTAAACATAAAGCAAGCGCCTGGTAAATGTTGGTAGATTATTGGACTATATATAGTGCCTTAAGATAAGACATAACGAATAATGTTTAAATTAATATTTGAATGGAAGACAATAAACGTAGAGAATAAAATCGTTACTGTCAAAAATCATGTCCTCAAACGTCGTTAATTTTAAAATAAACAATAAATTTTATTTGTAAAATCGAGATTCAATTGTTTAATTGTCACTTGTCACTTTAAAAAATGTCGTTAAAAATATATACAGCATAGAATTAGTCTACATTGGTTTCTTGGCCCACATTTAATACATGTCATGAAGCGTAATAAAATCATTAGGAATTACAATATGTATGTTTGAGTAAAATCGGAGAATTTGCGTGATTCATGTGGCTCTTGATACACATTCAGTGTCTTTTCTATAAAGATATTTTATACCAGTGTAACAAACAACTCCGGCAAATAGAATACCTAAGCATATAAAAAAGATCCCGTAAACAATAAACTGATCTCGTTCTCCCAGGGCAAATCCATTTACATCTGCCACGCAAAATGTTAGCAGAGATTGAAACGCCAAAGCCATGAAACGATTGATCCCGAATATTAACCCATAACTATCGTCGCTAATTCCGTGGGCCACTTCAGCACTGCAATGACATGAAATGTGTAATTGAGAAAAATTATTTTAGCGTGTTATCATTTTCCTTTTCTGTATGCATATATTATCGGATAGAGAGATATATAAGATTTTTTCTACATTGTCCCTTACCTGGCTACAGTGATCATGACTTGGTATAATGTGCGGAATATTATATAACCAACATATGCCACCATAATTGTTTGAGTCTGGGACATCCACATAAGTATAGCTCCCTGAAGCAGTGACATTATGCATAAAAGTCCTTCTCCGTATTTCCGCCATGGAATAGTAATATGACCAACCAAAATTGCCAACAAGGCACCTGAAATGGGAATGAAATTGATGTTTTGAAGAATCCATTATAAGTATAATGATGCGCAATATTGAATTTCATGCTTTTAGCACTGCAGCAGTTGTCTTACTCAGTAGCGTGTGCACAGCATCCACAGCACCATTGTAAATATTGTTATCCGTATAAGCTGCTATTTCTTCCCACAGTGGTTGAATGTAACTAATAATCTATTTGCATTTAATTTTATCATTAAGAAATCTAATGGCATTTTTGCTCTTTTATTCTTCAAGCTGGTTAGCTTACCTGTAAAAACCCTGCAGATGCAAAGGCCCACCACACGGACCATTTCAAAACATAAGGATTTGAGTAGGCTCTTTTGCAATCCATCAAGAGTATCGGATAAGCTCGTTTAACACGCTGTGTGAAAGTCAGCGTTTGGCTGGTGGAAGTATGTTTGGGATTTAAACATACTGCAGCGGAAGAACCGTTCTCAGCATTGTCATCGCTTTCCTTTCGGTAAAAATAAATTGACTGTTGAACTCTAGGGAGTACGAATGCGATAAGGGCTGCAATCGTTACTGACCCCAATGTCAGCAAATGCAACTGCTTGTAGTTCATCCATTTTTGAGACACGAGAAGTTGTGATACACTTGCAGCGACAAAATTTCCTACAAGAATTGCTGTGTACGTGTACGATGTCACCTTCTTGTAATGCTGCTTATCAACTTTTGCATAAATGTAGGTGTAATATGCGACTTCTGTGGAGCATGTAATTCCATACAAAACTTCGACAACCTGGTTGGAAACAATTAGAAAGGATTTAAAAGATTATCAAGATCCTTAGAATCATAGTATTTTAAATGTGCATAAAAATATCCCAGAAACCGTACCCGTAAAGCGTTCAGCCCACTCCCCCAAATTAGCAGAATGTATGTGGCTACATAAGCGATACCTTCCAAGACAATGATGGGTTTGTACCTGGAGAAGTCTGTTACGAGAAATACAATTGGCAACGTTGCCCAGTAAGCATAAGTTCCGATAGGGTAGATCTTTTGTACAACCTGTGGAACAGAAATATGAAATTCGTTTCGTTGAGCTGATATTGGCATACATGATGCGTCATGCGCCCGTCATAGACATGTTGATGGAAAACATGGTGTTTAAAATAAAGCAAGTTATTACTGTATCTTTTGAGAATCCATGAAATTCAATCAGATATTCAGTAACAAACGGCTCTGTAATAAATAGAGAGAAAATCAATCATTGCATACCTAGATTATATATACCTACGTTCCTACGTACAAATAGCTACAATATAAAAAAATTCTGCGAATTGATGTTAAAATAAATAATTTCTACAAAATGGTCCAAATAAAAAAATGTGAATTTTACCTGAAGGGCGAAACTCCTTGAATATGCCAAAGAGGCACAAAATTATTGACACCCATATCCATTTTTCCATCTCTAAATCTTTTTTCTTTGTTTGACAGTCTCATGTACGTAAGCTGCATTGAGTAGTTGTTCCTTGTCTTAAGTCTTTTTTAGTTTTTAACTCTTAGTCTGGTACTTTGAAGTAGCTTGTGTATGAACCGAGCCCGCACTTTATCAGTACAATGCAAAACTATGAAAAATCAATTCATTTAAATACTATACCGATTGTCGTTTATCTCTTCTCCCGGTTTCATCAAATTTTGCACAGTGTCTTTAGCCTTGCGTGTGTGCTCACTAATGGTTATGAAGCTAATGTCTGTGCAAATTTTTATTTCCTTTCATCAACAGATCTGGAGATTTTGGTAAGCCAAGAAATGCACAAGGCGCACATAATGTTCTTCGGCACAAAATATGCATGTCATTCATGCATATATAAATTTTATACGACCATCCACCGATGGAGCTTATCTTTTAATTCTTATTGGAATTGAAAAAAGTGCAAAAAGACATACTATATGATAGCTCCCTACACATCCTTAATATTAAACTAACTGGTTTTGCGAATGCCTAAGCGCAAATGTTTTTATACATGCAGAAAATAGTAGACACATTGTAAAAAGAAAGCATGCACCAACACAAAATTCTAGCATTCCCTCAGCGTCACCATATCCTAGTATATATAACATACATGAATATCATTTTTTATATTGGATTTTCCAAGTAAAGAACTAAAATCGTGTAAATTTGTGATTCTGCGTAGCCTCATCTGCACAAGTCGCAGAAATGTGTTCAAAGAAAAGCAGTTTGTGTGTGAACATGAATTAATTGAAAGTTTTGATTGAAAAGAATTTGCTGTTGTAGACATCTTTACGTACTTCAAAGCAGACAAGCAGATATGAAATATGAATAGTATTTTCACATAGGTAATATCATTTTTACATTACGCAAGCTTTATTATTACTGTCCCGTTGGCTCTCCTCTATAATAAGTAAAAAGCAGGAAGTTTCATATTTCGTTCTGTTTCATTTCTTAAATGGATGAGTCCCAATCTCAATTCTTAAACAATTTCATCTCCTGTGTATTATCTTTCAAGTGTCAGAAATGTCACGGCAAAGAACTTAATAGCGACAATTGGCATTACTCGGTAATATTATTGCATCATAACGAGTGGAAGTAGCTATTTCATGAGCGAAATAATATGTAATTATTCATTGCTAGTACCAAAAGCAGAGCTTAATCTGCATTTAATGAATATCTACATTTATGATTATAATTTTTAATTTTGACACTTGAATTCAATATAAAAGTTTTACTCGGTTTTTAACAATATTGCAATTTCCAATGGGGAGTGAACTCAAAGATTGATGATAATGTATTGGTAAAAGAAAGAGATGGCGGTGGAGTGAAAGGATAATTAAGTTGTTTATTTAGTCTTTTGTATTCGGCTCCGTACAAAGATAAATCCGGTGTTTGTTTAAATGTGATACATACTTTCATTTCCCTTGGACGTACGTGCCTTACATATCCTG
>JAQIXW010005293.1:0-10568 GCA_034700685.1 Willowsia buskii | reverse complement strand
ACAATGCATTTTTTTCCAATTGGTGGTCCAAAATATCCCTTCTTTCTTCTGTCCAACTTGCTCATAATAATATCTTGTGTCTGGTTAGCGGACGTCCGCGCAGAAAAATTAATAACGTTTGGGATGTACTTGTCTTTTGGTAAAGCCATCATGTAGCTAAGAGTAAGTGCACTTTTTCCAGTTCCCCTAAAATTAAAAGTTTCATTCGTTAGTGTGTCATCATTGCACAAAGTAATTTTTACAATAATAAATCTACTTCCTGAGTGAGATTCACTTACGTGGGGCCAAGAAACATGACTGGAAATTCGTTTGCCAAGTACATTTTCAAGAAGAACATTTGTCTGGCTGTTTCATCGGTTGGGACCATGATTTCATTTACCTTGGCTGTTGGCGAAATTTTTGTGTGCTCTCGGTCCACAATGTCAATCCAAAAGACCCACTGATTATTTCTCTTATCACAAATGTAGTCAAATACAATACCCTTTTCGGGGAATAATTGATTCTTGTTCAGTTTGAACCCTTTTGGTTTCGGGTAATCTTTATTATTCCCAGACAAAAGCTGCCTATAAAATGCATCAAACTTTTCTCTACTGTCTTGGTTAATTGTCGCACATAGCCCCCACAGTGCAGCAAAAATAAAACAGTATTGAAGCCACGTAGAGCTTTGTGGTTGTTGGTCTTCTGTTCCACTGTCACCACGAAGAAGAGAGTTGTAAATTCTGTAGAAACCTTGAAATAGATGAAGTTCAGAACTCTGAACAAATCGTTTGCATTCATGGCGAATAAAATCCAAAGACGGAGGCACAATCCACTCAAACAATTCATCAATCATTTCCTTCTGCTCCTCATTCACTCCCTTTCCTATCCTGTCCAAATATGCATCTTTCAGAGGACGCCATCCCAGTTCTCGCGGCTCCATGTAAATCATACCACAACGGGAAACGGTGGCAGGAGAAGCTTGCTCAAGATCCGCAGGCTCAAACATCATGTTCATTACTGGAGTCATTTGAATAATTTCTCCGGACATTAGACATAATTTTTTATTGTCATCCAGCACCGTGTTCATATTTTCAATCCATACCTATTGAAAAACTCACGTTCACAATCTATATGAGTTTGTGTAAATTAGATAATTATATCGTGCGCATACAGCATCCACAGGTCCATCAAATACAATCCATTTCCGATCATCTGTAGTGGAAACAGCATATTCACGAAAAGATGTGGCCAACACACCGTCGGACCATTCATGTGACACCGGATCAAAGCAACCGTAGAGTTGACCCATAGTTATCGACTTGGGATTTATGATTTTATACTGAACTTTCCTCTCATTCAAACCAGGTAACTTGTTAGTTCTAATGTCTGTCAAAGCTTGAGCTAGAGACTGAACAAAGTTTACACAGTTTAACATGGCTGCTATATAATATATGTGTCGTCGTATATGATAGAGATTGGTGTGATACCTGATAAGCACACGTTTTTCCTCCCAAAGCATCTCCAACAACCATCAATCCATGTCTCACAAGAATCATCTCATAAATCTGCAGAGCTTTCTCAACAAAGAAGTCTGTAGCCTTCAAGTTCTTCCTGTCACAAACTTCTTTCAGGGCCATCACAAGAGTATCTAAATCAGGCTTAAGTAATTTTACTCCAGGGAAGAGATCGGAAATGATTCCAGAAAATAGGGGGACATCTTGAGCCAAAAACTTTGGCAAGTTGACATCGTTAATGGCTTTCAGAACCAGCATGCCTTCGTCCTCATTGGGATATTTTAATTTCAAGTTGCCAGCCGCCGTCAAGACGGACTTTACTGCTCTCATACCGTAATCGTAATGATGCTGAGAGGACAACTGTTCAGAGCAAAGCTTGTATGTGTCCACAATTTTCCCCGACAAACTAAAAACAATTAGTCATTACAAAAAGCATCCCGCCTGTTACCTAAAAGTCATGATATCAAATTATTCAATTTTACTTTCTCGCATCCACAAATCCCATGGAATATAAAGAAATTTCTCCGATAAGGGCATAATCTGGAACCATCATGGCTACAGTACGAAAAAGTACTTTTAAATTGTCAGGCAATTCTGAACGACCAGCGTAACCCTTTTGGTAAAATATTAATAGGAGTTGTTTGATGTATTTACTTGTCATGAGTTTATACATTTTAAAATAGCGTCATGTCAAGTACCGGATTCATTGTGATGATGACACTGCATGTAGGGTTCAAGCGAAGCTCGGTTCCTTCAAAAATAAACGTTTTTACTCGTGCAGCAATGGCCTGCTGAATTGTAAGAATTTGCTGGGCTACCACACTCAACACCTCCAACTCGATTCGATTGAATTCGTCGAAACCTTGAATGAAGAATAAAATTGCACCGTATTTCTTTTATCTGAGAAGAATTACTACATGATAGTATCTCTGCTTACATGCCCATGCACCCGCCTGAGCCAGACCCTTAAAGAATTTTCCCATAGCCTTGTAATCTAAGCCATCAGAACAGTTAAAGACGACGCACTGTTTTGCCACAGCTTTCGCCAAATCTTTTGACGTCTCAGTTTTCCCCGTTCCTGCCGGACCTTCCGGGGCTCCTCCCAAGTATAGCTTCATTGCACTCATCAATATTCTGTAGCACCTATCGGTAAGTGGAGTAATGACAAGCCTAGGACTGTTCCCCAAATACTCATATCCATAGCGCATATCCGTCGTGATCATTTTCACTCGCACTATTCCAGACTCCAGGTAATACCTCAATTGACTTATCCAATTGAAGTCATAAGTTGTACTGACTTTCAGTTTGTCCAGACTCTCCACCACATCTCTAGCATGCACAGCAATGACAATAAGCGCTCCCAGCGTGATCCTATTTCCAGGATCCAACTTGCCCCTGACAAGCACCACGATTTCATCAATTCGTTTCCCACTTTGTGCCAAGTAGCTTGCCATTGTACCATTCCGAATCGCTTCGGCGCATTCTGCAGTCCAGAATATACTATCCGCACATAAAATAACTTGACCTGGCCACTTGAGTACCCATTCCCTCCGCTTTGTGTGTCCATAATCTAGTACGGAGCGATTTATAACATCTTTCAAAGAATTCAGCATTTGCTGTTCCACTTGAATCAGCCATTTCTCTACCATTCCTCTTGCATCTAACGGTTTAATTATTCCAACAAATTGGACTTGCTCTTGTTCCGCAGAAATCATGGCGGTAATGGTAAGATCCGGAGTGAAATGCAGGCGGTGAATGCCCTCAAAGCATTTCTTCATGTGAGGCTGTACTCGAAGAGGATCTTTTGTCTCGCTCAGAATCTCCAGCAGTTCGTCATTACTCAAGAAGAAGAATCTTGGGAAGAACAGTCGCTTCTTCTCAAGATAGTCATTCAGACCCTTTTGAATCTCCTCCAGGAGAACATTTGCTTTGTTCAATTCCTTTAGCATGTTGGGGAACTCGGTGGCCCTTAGAACTTGTGGGTTCTCCGTCGTGCTTTTCATAATATCTCGCCAGACCTTGTCAACAGCCATAAACTTTTTCGCTTCGTTAGGCATCTGCTTGATAATATCTGGAGAAGTAAAAATTGGCTCCAGGTACATCCAAGTAGCTTGCAGATTTATCCATGCATCCAAGATATCCTGCATTTGTAACAGTTTCTCCTCCCACCGCTTCATATCTTTTTCCAGTGGCTTTATGAATGGAGATCCTCGCATTGTTTGCGCCTTCAGAATATGGTCATCCAGCATCGTTTGTATGTCATCAAGTGCTGATAAAATGTTGACTCCAGTTTCCCTATAAGGAATGCACTCAAATTTCACATCGGCCCATTCAGCCCTCATTTTTGCAAGATTCTTCTCCAGTTGATATTCTTTGGTCGCAGAGGCAGCGATATCTTCCAGTTGCTGTGTATTCTTGGCAAGGCCTGTGTCAATCATTTCTGCCAATGTGGTCTCAGCAGTTGGCTTCAGGTCCACTCCAGTAATATTACTCATCTAAAAAAAATACGACACTAAGTTATCTTTTGCTGAAAAAGTGCAAAATAACATACAGAAATCATTCAATACTGTACCTGTTTCCAGTGCCGATCTCGCAGTCCAGGATTACAAATACACAAGAGTAATGGGATGAACATTTTGAACTTTTCAATTTTCGAGCGCACAGTATTAGCCACTTTTCGAGGACCAGGCTGATCTTGGAAAACTTTACTAAGCTTGTACATGAGTTTCCACATGTCCTCCACTTCTTCAGAAATTTTCTCAGCGTCTAGTCCTTGGAAGGGACCGTCCATCCAATTCTTATGTTTTGTATTGAACTCATAAGCAGTCACCCAAAGTTTATAGTAAGGATCGATAAGCTGAATGCATGTCTGGAGATCATTGAATGAGCTTTGCTCTTGATCAAGCAATCTTTCTTCCTCGTTTAGTCTCTGCGATGGAATGAGTAAAAATGATTTAATGAATTTATTCCCATAAATAAGTTTGCTAAAATAACTTTACCTCGGATTCCGTTATAGCCGCTTGTATTTCATCATTCAGTTTTTGTAATGAGTCTGCATTCAGTCGCATTTCCTCTGTATTCAAAAAGGGCGAGTCTTTTGTCTTGTAAACGTCCAAGTTGGCAATAATCGTGGCGAGTTTTCCTTCAAATGCTTTCCTATCATCGATAAGTTGCTCTTCAGCCTGGTCACGTTTCAGCTGCAGTCTGGTCGAGTTTTGATCGAATATTTTGTCCAAATGTTGCGGCCAGTTGTATGCCTTGCTATGAAGTAGTAGCTGCTCATCTAATAAAATAAAATAATTTTACGATTACGATAATCTGCAACGAGATGAGCACTGCCATTTACTTCTTGTTACGGTATATAATTATTTAGTCATTACCATCAAAAACGTAATGGTCAAGTAGAAACAAAAGCCTTTGCATAACTTCTGAAATATTTGATTTCATTTTGAAGAACGTTTCCGACATGCACTTGTTCAGATAATTTGTAAGATTTACGAGGTCTGCTGTTGTCTCCACTTTCTCGCTCGTACGAGTAGCCATTTCTTCAAATGTATCTAGAACTCTGTAAATACAGGCATTTTATTTTTTAATTATGATTATCATAATTTTTTATTATCTGTATTTAAGATATAAAAAATAATTATCATGAACTACGCACAAAGTGAGAAGACTCTGGTTCTTTTCTGCTTCTCCAAGTACAATCACATTGATAAGCGAGTCTAATTTGCTGATTAGATGGTTGTTGAAATTGGAGCAATCAAGAGCAACAAGACCAAGGGGAAGAAGTTTTCGAAATTGAAATATCTCTTGCTTTAGTTTTTCGTACTCTTCAATTTTTGCATTCATATACTGGAAAGCGTAAGATATCATTTTGCATGAAGTGACTGCTAAAAGTCAAGAATTTTAAATGTGAAAAAATACAAGTTCTTTCAACCTTAAAGTTAGGCTCACGATCCATAAACGCTTGCAACTGTTGATCTGCCGTTCCATCCAAGAGCCAAAAGTAGTCATTGTAAAATTCAATGTACAACCCCGGGCCAGGAAGATTGGCTCGAATGATGTCCGATACTCTTGAAAAGATTTCCTTCATTTTTGACTCATGGAGTGCCACAGCAAGCAGATGAAGATCCTTTTGGTAAAGATCTGGAAATAAAATCTTTTCTACTCGTGGAATCAGCTTACTTCCAGCTACAATACTGGCAAGCTGCTGCGTTATCGTGTTCACACAGTCCATTCGATCAGTCAACGTTGGTTCCCTTGATTTCACTTCTTGGAGCTGAGGACGGAACCTGATAAATGGTGGTCCATCAACAGCATAAACTGTCACAGTTAGGATTGGTCTTGTTTCAAATAATCTTTCTTGATATTCTCCCTCGTAAGCATTCCCATCCTATTGAGCACGTTCTTATTACAATTCATACATTAATTTTGAAAACTGAACACATCCAGTTTCATGTCATCATAATTATTACCCGATATAGTTCAAAAATAGTCTCAAAAAATTCCATCGTCTCAACAATCATGTCCCTCATCTGCCTCGACATTAATGCAGCAGCACTGCTAAAGAACTTATTCAGCCCTTGAAAGTTTCCTGTTCTTTTCCGGGGAACAAGATGCACCCAAGTGTCCTTGTTCTCAACAAAGATTTGAGCGACATCATTAAGCCAACTAAAATAGCAAGATTGTACATAAATTCAAGTTTAAAATTTTCCATTTGCAAATCAGCACTACTTACTCGTTGACAAGAAGGCTCCTCCCCTTCATCACCAGATGCTTCACATGTTCTGATAATCTTGCAGGCGTCAATGGCATAATCGACGGATCGAAAAATTCGTCCATGTTGATAAATTTTAAATGTCGATATCTGTAATTTATTCAAATGAAAACATGAAGTTATCTCTTTACATATCCATGTATGTATAACCTTCTTAATATTGCTATACTTTTCATCCCAAAGTTTGCGAATGGCGACCACTACTGGATGGGTCATGTACAAAGTACTTCTAACGATCTCTTTCGCAGTTAAAAATGTTCCATGCCATGGAATAGGTCCACGAATCACATGAAGTGGAAATGTTCTTGGAACCTGGTAAATTCGAATACGAATTCTTTCCGATGGATCCATCAAAATGTAGTCGACAACTGCCTTCTTCAAAGCCCACTTAAAGAGCTTCTTGGTTCGATCCTCTAAACGCTGTATCAAATATCTCATGGAACGACGTTCCATACATTTTTTAGGAATCAATTTCCTAATTCGTTTCGTCATGTCTGGCGGCCAGTCAGCAACCTCGTCATCTGAAATGCTCTGTATTCACAAAAAACAATTTAATTTTTAAATTTAATTGATGATGATAAATGATGATAAATTTAAGCTTTCTTACTGAAATGTAGTAATAATAGCGATCCATGTCTTCTTCAGACGGTTCATCAGTTCGACTAAATTCATCAGCAATTTTCATCAGCATAAGCTGCTGTTCTGGCCAAAGAGGTTCCACATACTTTGTCCTCTCTGACAGCAGCTCCAGCAGTCGTTGAGGGCTCAAGTCTGCCAAATTGTCTTCTTTATGTGGATCATCACGCTTGCAAATGGCAGCGAACCAGTTAGCAGTTGTGTTTGTGTCACCAACTGAAAGGTCGGCGCTTCCCTGATTGGATGCTGGTGGTAGCGGACAACCTTTAGGTCTTTTAAATACTCTCCCGTCTTTCCCTGCCGGTTTCACTTTTTTCTTCGGCGTTGCCAACAGCTCGGCATCGATTTCCTTCTGAAGTGGAGTTATCTTGTAGTCTCCAGTTAGTAAAGCCTAAGCGCCAAAATTAAATTATTTTTGTATCATCTTGTACAAATTACGCATTGCGCAGTGGCAAAGAATTTCTCACGATGCCCCAAACTATGAAGAAACATCAAAATTAATTGTGTAATACCTCAACTGGCATTAGGGAATAACTGCATATCCCCTGAGAATACTTTTTATCCAGAGTGGGTGGTGGTGCTTTGAATTCTTTAATGTCGATATGAATTCGTGTAGATTTTGGTTTCGGGGGATGAATCAACTCCCTCATGCGATACTTAATTCCTGAAAAATGATTGCCAATGTTTTCGCCAGGGCTCAAGTCAGTAAGTTCTTGTTTGTAAGGAGCTGATCTGGTCCATGAGTGGGCTTGAAGAATAGGTGGATACTCTATTCCCCGGAGACCACTGAACTGCTCGTCAATATGCTTTGGCAGTCGTGGAATTGGGGGAAGAGGTTTTAACTTTTTCTTTTTGGATAAGACCAAAAGAGGCTCGTCTCTGTTTTTCCCAGGGATATTGTACGCTTCATCTCCAAATTCGGAGGTGTTGTCCATTTTGTTTTTTAAAGAGTTTTAATGGGAATCGGTCACAAAAGCAGTGATAGTGTGTGATCATAAGTTGTAGAGGTGGTGCCTGCTGAGACAAAGGTGATTAAACTTCGCTTAGTCGATCAGTTTCCAGTTATTGAAGTTTTTTTTTGAAATCTTACAAAAAGTTTCATTTTTTAATCAAAATTACAGTTGAAATACTATTTCCATTTTCATTTCCGGGTTTATTGGAACACCGCTCCAACTCTTCATGTTAAATCGATAGATATATGGTCCAGGCAAAAGCTCAGGTATATATCTTGACAACAAACTGGAATGTCTCCATGTATTTTGCTCATTGGGAGAAGTGATGAGTACCATCTTTACTGAAAACGGACTGGACGATTGGACTTGACAGAACGAAAGCAAATATCTGTTTTCACGTCAATACAAAATGTCTTAGTGCGAATTTGTAAATGCATAAAACCCCAGTTTCAAAGATCATGAGTATGAGACCATTTTTTACATTTACAACTTTGCTAATGCTATCCAGGAATTTGACAAACGTTCATCCGATTTATCCTTTTTTGTGTGTGGGTGAAAGCGAAATATGGGCTGAGAATGGCGCTAAAAGGATTGCTATTTGTTTACATCATATATAATCCATTCGGTATTCAGTCTTTCGTTCAAAGCGCAACCAATTTTTGATAACACGTTTTCCGTGGAAAGAAAAAATTAACGTGAATCATCTAAAAGTCATATATTCTGTAGTGTATTGTTTAGTATACATAATTGTTTAGCACGGTACCAGGTACCAGCACCGTTCACTTGTAATTTTAACAAATCAATTTGGAATGTAATCTTCGAAGATACTGTTCAATTGCAGTGTTGTGGTTGTTGTGTCTTAATTCTCACCAAGCTGACGTTTGTTGAAGGGTGGTGAAGGCAGTAAAAATGATGTCTTCTAAACTCCTCCAGCGTGTGAAAGGATTGGCAATGTCATCAAGAGGAACGCCATCAACCCTTCTTCATTTCTCTGTAAGTAAATGCTGGAATAACTCCAGTAGTGTTTACTTCCTCTTAAATGTTTCAAGTGTCAAGTGTAGTAATGTTTAGGAATTTCATTATTATATAGGAACAAAACACCTCATTCTGGAACGGACCTAAAAGAGGACTTTCTACTTCCGCCCAGTGTTGTAAATGTCCTCTCAGCCATGCACAGACTAAGGCTTCATTAGAAAATTATTCAAAAGGTTTCCACCCACGATGTATGTCGTCCTCTGGGAGAGATGTTGTTGACGCTGATCTGGACCATAATCCAGACGTTGGGGACATAATGTAATTAAATACTTTGCTATCATGTCAAAGGTTAATCATAGTATAATTGTCACTGAACCTTGAATATTTTCAACTTTCCCTTTCATTTATTTCATTAGTGAAGACCATCCTGTACCACAAAATCCAAAGAAGCCCAAACAAAGGATAAGTGTAAAGTTTAATTGGAAGAATTCATTTGTTACAACTGATGCGCTCAAACTATTGGAAAATCTTTACCAGGTGTGAATAGAGCACTTTGATTTCTGTTAAACATAAGCTTGACTACCTAATCAATATTTCTCATGTTTCAAGATATTAACCAAATAGTTTCTTTTCTTTAAAGTCGCATCCCCAGCTAGTTGAGTTTGATGAAAGTGACCTTGTCGAATACCTCCAAAGGATGTCACTGTACGCAATAGATGTTGATAAAGCGGCAAAGGTAGATTTCCTCTCTTACAAATTATAACTGAATAGATCAATAGAGAGTTTTTACATCTACGGAAGAATTGTCAAAGAGTAGTAAATAGTGCCTGTTTGATAATTTGTAGATGGTGATAATGAATCCACGATTGCTAAAAATGTCAGCCCTCGCAATAGGAGAACGAGTGAACGCCCTTCGCACAATCGAACTAAGTGAATCCCAGCGTGGACACATAGTTCGTAGTGTTCCAGAGATATTTAATTTGCCCGCTAAGATGATCGAAAAAAAGTTTACCTTTTTGAAAACTTATCTGTCCAAGGATGAAACAGTCGACATTGTTTGCAAGTCAGTCGAAATATTTCTTCAGTCTGAGGCTACCCTAAAGCCCAAGTTGGAGTACTTAATTAAGGACATGTCACATGAAACAAAAAACATCGCATCTTCCAAAGCCATTTCGTATCCACTGAGACACATGAAAACACGCCATGAGTTTCTCATTCGCGCTGGACTTTTTAAGCCAATACCGTACCAGAAATTGATTAAAGTGTTAGAAAGAGATTATAAAGATAAAAGCAAGCCCCGTAACAAGTATTTTAGACCAATTGAAGTCGTCTGTTACAAGGACGAAGATTTTTTGAAAGTTTGTACAAAAGGTTTACTAAGTTTAAATGAGTATGCCGCTTTTGAGGAACTTTACGGAGCGGAATTAGATGTGTTAAGTGAAGATATGGAAGACGACGAGGAAGCAGAGTTTGGGGAAGAGGATGAAGATGATCCTGACAGTTTTAAAGACGCTGTGTCATTAGTTAGAGCATCTAATTCAATTGGTTTCTTCAGTGATGTTGAAGCTAAAGCATGTTACTTTTAGAGAAAGTTTGATTTGTTAATTTCCATAAAACCTTTATTCTTCATTCTTGTTTATAGATAAACTTTGTTAAATGTTTAATGTGAAATCAAATATACTGGTAAAAAATTGAATAAAGTATCAGAAACTTACAATGTAATGGTACATAATA
>JAQIXW010005292.1:0-10569 GCA_034700685.1 Willowsia buskii | reverse complement strand
ATTTTGCAAGATTTTTGGAATACTTTCAAGATTCATGGGATATTTGTAAGGTTTCATAGATATTTTGTAAATTTATAAGATATTTTATTAATTTAAAGGGTATTTTCAAAATTTAAGGGATATTTGTTAATGTAAAGGATATTTTGCAAATTTAAATGATATTTTGTAAATTTAAAGGTTCTTTTGTAAATTTGAAGGGTATTTTGTAAATTTAAAGGATGTTTTACGCACAAATTTAAGTCAGCCAATACTTGCTATTGCTTATTACGCCGAATGTTATCCTCAAGAAAAATAAAATTTATATATGATCTAACTATCACAATTATTATCGCAATGGCGTATACACATAGTTTTACTCTATACCCCTTGTGGCACCCCCTATACCCCCTCTATACATTTATGTACACCCTAGCAAAAATGCGTTGTGACGCCTCTGATCCCTTGGAATGCGCTTGGCTTCAGTTACATCCAGAACTCAAGCAGATGCACTTGACTTGGCACAATCTCTCGATTTTAACGACTGTAAATATTTCACATGTTTTCTATAGGAGCCAAAATTTAGATAAAATGTAGCGACTCTTTTGTGTCACAGCTTACTGGACATCCGGTCGTGACTCCTTTTTACCTCGACAGTTTACTTGGAACAGCACGTAGGAAGCAATATCCAGCACCTTCCCCAATTTTTCTGCTATAACTATAAGAAGCACAGCTTATAATACGTGCCTTGCGTATATCAGTGTTTATGGCAAAAATACCTCGAATTTAAAAGCTGTGCCTTGCACAAATGGTTGGAGAATTTTGTGTGAGACATGAGCATTTTAATTAAACTCGAAACATGTCAGAAATATGATAACGAGAACTAACTATAATTACCCATAAGCATTGTGAAATATTAAAATTAAAATATATGTGCGTGTGAGAAATTTTATCTCTTAAAAATAAGTTAAATTCTTTAGCAATCGAGTCATAATCTGTAGTACTCTTTTCCAATTATAATTCGGAATTAATCTTTAATTTCGTAATTTCTGCTGAGATTATTGGTGTTTATTCTACATAAATTAAATATGATGCATTCTTTCATTTGGTTATCTACTCAGCTTATTTGACAGACATGAAAAAATTGGCAAGATAAAAAATATATTTTCAAAAAGGAATAAGAAAGGCTTTCAGGCTATTCAAATTTTGTAAGGAGAAATATCTTGGGGCTTAAAAGTGATAACCTTATCATAGATAACAATGCAGTTAAACGTACCTTTTACTGAGTTGACACTCCCATTTTCTGGAAGCGGCATATAGCTTTCCTTAGTTCGATTAAACATAGACTCCAAGGACAACAGTTCTACGGAACGCAACCATCTGAAATCAATAGAGAATACTTGAGTTTAGATTAGCCGGGAAATGTGACCTTAGGTATTGGTGACCATTAACCTTAGCCTTAAGATAGATTCTTAAACAATAATCTAATTTATCCCATGGCTTTCCCTAATATGATGATCTGACAACTTTCTCTTCTCCTTTTCGTTGCTTTCTCTTTTTAGTGGAAATGCAAAGGAAATGTTACACGTGTTCAATAAAATCTTATAGATTAATTCAATAGGTTTACAAAAGATGTCAAATTATTAACAAGTAACTTAACTACTCTAAATAATGAAAATAGATAAAGCATACCTGATATTCCGAGTGGACATTTCGTCCAGAGCGTCTTAAAGTCGCTGATTCCAAAATAACAGACTGACCAAAAGATACTCTCAAATTGGGTAGAAATTTCCGTGGGAAATTTAAAACACTTTTTATCACTCGCAACTGACATAATTGGTGCATAAGATGAAATACGTTTTTGTCCATTTCCTGGAAAATCAACAGAGACAGATATTCACACAATTTTTCCATTTTACTCTGAGTTTTCCTGATCACAATTGTTTAAGACTGGCACACTAAAAACAGTTTTTTTAAAGTTCTGATTGTCAAAAAAATCTCTGTAAATTTCCACAATTTAAATTCTTAATTCAATCCACATTTTCAAGTTTGAGGCTCAAACATGAATTTTATCAAGATGACAAATAACAACAGGATCAACACTAAATAAATCCAGATAGTCAAAAGCATCTTTAATAATTTTATTCTCATATCGCTTTTCTTAAGTTCACAAATTAACTGAGAAAAATCGTTTTCAAAGATGTGTAATTATTGTTGTGACTCCGCTCCGTCCAAAACAGATACTGAAGAAAATTTCTTCTCAGGAATAGATATTTATGCCGACTCTCCACAAAGGCATATATGAACAGATCACAAAGCTTAAAGGAAGGATGCTTTAAAAAATGTTGGATTGTTGAGTAGAGCAAGAAGGCTCTATAAGCAGAACAAAGAAAATATGAGTAGGGTTTAGCGAGCAAAAAATATATGGTACGGATATCACGTCAACATCGTTTTTGCATGAGTGAAATCACATGTATTTCTAGTCTTTAAAAAGTTGGTCGTTTCTTGCTGAAGATTGCGAAGGGAAGAAGCTAATTCGTCACACCGTTTTTATGAATGGTGTTGTAAGTGGAAGAAGCAGACATGGTGCAATCACAATACTGAGCGTTTTCCTCTCTTGATACTTATTGTTAATACTATTGTGTACACTATGGGTCGTATATTGGAAATAGCTAATATTACGACATATACGAGAAGAAAACGCTGTAGTAAAAAATCTAGTATGTAGAATCCCCATTCTTAACTTTTTATTATTGATCAAGAAGACAAAGGAAAATGAACCGTGTTCACACCTGTTGCTGTAGCCTGCTGTAACTGGAAGAAAAAACCTTAACAAAAATATTATGATGATATGAGACAGATATGAGGAATATACTCATAGGTGTATACAATATTTATTTTTATGACTTTATGTAAAGGTAAAAAGACAAAGGATGCTGGACCAACCCTCTCATGAACTTTTCTTATGCAATATTTTTGTAGTAAATTGTGAAACCAGTGAACTATGCATTCCAAGAATTGTCAGCTATGAAAACGAGATCCTTTTCTCTAGACTTGATTAAATTGTTTCTGAAATTTTGGAAAGCAGTAATGAAGCATTTAAAAGAAAGGGAGAGTATTTATAGATTTTACATATGAATAATGAAACCTAAGATCTTGGCTCTTTTTGAAAGTGGGAATATGATAATATATGGATTTATGCTTGTTAAAATGAGATGCAAATTGCAAAAAGTTACTGTCCACCTGCATATTTCACTTATGATGACGGTTCTACACTGACAAAAGCATATGATGGGATGATATGTATGAGAGGAAATAATAAATTGTATTTATGCTACTCGTCTCTCATAGGTTGTAAGGTGAGCTTATGGAATGAAATGAAGAAAATAGCTGATGAGCTTATATGACGCCATAAAATCAATATTTATTGTTGAGTTTTGAAAACAACATATCTATTTTAGGTTCCAGCATTCAGAAGTCATTACGTGCACTAATGCAGAAAACTGAATGTTGAGACTTCTGACTTTTTACCCTGCTGTGAATCACATTTTGTACAAGGTGCATAGTATAACGTTCAAAATTCCTGTAAAAAACTTCGCTACCCCTTCATATACTTCAAAAGTTGGTTTAAACATAGGTAAAATTCCATGTAAATGATTTTGGGTGGGTCAACATTGGGATTTGAAAGGGATGATGATGGATATTTTTTTAACAAAACAAAAACGACAGGAAAAAGTACAGATATATATTATATAACACCATAAAATGAATGTTCATTTGTTTGAACGATAAAAGAGAAAAACAGCAGAGAATAAAATGCTATGGCATTCCAATTTTTCAATTACTGCTGCTGCCTGTATATTTTTAGACTGGATCTAAAAAAGTGAGGTGAGCAGAAAATTGGGATTCAATAAATACATATAAGCTTATAAAATCTCTCCATCTTCCTATTTTTGCAAATCACTGGAAAAGTGTATCCTGATAAATTTCCATGAACTTCAGTTTTACGGCTTTCTTTTCTTTGTCGCGAATTCTACTGCAGATTTCAGAGAGAATGGCGTAGGAAGAAGAGGCGATTGAAAAATTTTGCATAAGGAGAACGACATTTAAAAAAATATATTTAGATAGAATCGTAAACAACTTTGAAATGACATCTGAAATGACTCCACTGCTGTTGTCCCTATTTTTAGGCTGGAGCTCAGACAGATTTACGTGAAGAGATAATGGAAATATTTGTGGTAAGCAATAAAATATTTATTCAATTAACTGCAATTCGTTGCGCTTTATGCAAAATAAAACACTAAACTTTTCTCTCGTATCGTTCTGAAGTGAGAAAGATGCATCAAAAGAAATTCAATCGTATCCATTCATATGATACAGCGCCAAAACACGAGATTCATGAATTCATTATTACCAACCATATTTGCACCTTAACAAGGAATATCAATGTACTGGTGAGTAGTAATTTAGAACTCTATTTGTGCATAAAATTCATATAGCCAGCACTATTTTTCATCTTCAGGGAAGCCGAATGCATCTTCTTTCATGAGTTCCTTTTTTACCTTTCACAATAGAGCAATAAAAGTTTTTACGATGATTTGATTTTAGTATACTAATTTTCCCCGTACACACCCTCACGACAAGTGTTACATTTAAAAAAATCACCTCTACAGATAGCAGCCAACACTTAAGTCCTCACCAGTTGAATTAAAGACGACTGTCAGATATTTTACTGGATTCGAGGGAACTGAAGACTGCTGATAAGCAACAATGATTTCGAAAACTAAATCTCTAGAATTGTGTAACCCCGAATTCTATATTACCCACATTTTTGCTGACCTGAGTCCTCATTAGCTAGACCTTAAAAATGAATATGAATGTACTCGGTGATAACCTACAACTCTGTTGGTACATAAATTTCACATCCGTTTAGCAAGTACTTCTTTACATCTTCAGAGAATCTGAATGCATCTCCGCTATTGAATGTATTCGGAGGAAAATATAAGCAGAAAAGAGCATAATATTTTTATGAGTTCCGTTAGTACCTTTCACAATAGAGCAGTAAAAAAGTTTATGGTTATGATTATTTCATTTCAGTAAACTAATTCCGCGTGTACACCCTCATCCTCATGACAAGTGCCAACTTTGAAATTTTACACACAAAACAGTCAACTCTAATAAATTTTTTTTAAATAAATGGAATAAAAGTTTTGGGAGAGTTCACTAATAGTTTATGATTTTAGCTGGAGAAAAATATAGTTTTATGTAATCTGCTGCTGAATAAAAATGTGTACGACGCCATTTTTTTTAGAGGGGAACGGAGAAAAGAAGATTTTTAAATAGTATGGCACTCCAGTATATGAATATATACTGCTCTCTCAACCTGCATCTCCGAAAAGGGTATTTTTGGTGATGTGACTCAACACTAGATACCCAATCAACTGGAATTCGCAACGCTTCATGCAAATAAGCATAAAATATTTTCCCTGCCTTCTCACAAGTTTAAAGAGATGCAAGGTGCAAGTTCATGAAGATCCATTTCAAATGGAATTCAGAATTTACTGTCATATTCATTGACTTAACCTACGCCTTCACTAAAAGAATGTAAAATCTACTTGGCAAAAAGTGACGAAAGATGAAAAAAGATGTAACCAGCACATGCACTGTATTGAGTATTACGGGAGGAGGAATGATCTTCTCTGCTAGATTTTTTCACGAGAAAAAGGTAAACAAAAGTTCATAATATTTTCATGCGCTCCTTTCCATTTAAGTATTTGTTACGTTACTAAATCTCTATCGATTCATTTCCAACATTAATCTAGCAAATAGTTTCCATAACTTTATTTTGTTACTTATTTTAGCGCTATTTTCTTCCTGATCTAATCAAAATGGAGAGAAGTTTAAACATATAAATGATTGTAGGTTATCTTTACATCTTTTTCCTTCCAACTTGCTGGTTGGTTACGGAGCCCAAGTAAGGAATTTAGCCAACCACTCGAAAATTCTGCTCATATAGTAATTCATGACGAACCCCAACATAGCTTATCGACCAGCAAAAAAAATGGCTAGATTGATAAGCAACAATGAATTTCGAAGACTACCAAAATTATGCGATTTCTGGGGTACATAATTTTTCATCTAATTTTTCTCCTCTCCCACGAATTATTTTAAGAATTAATTAATAATAAAAATGAAGATTTTTTTTCTCGTTTTCGAATCCATCCATTTCAAAGGAGAGTACAACTATTTGCCTTTCATAATTTAATTTTAAAGACATTTATTAATTTTTTTTGTCAACATCGAAAAAAATATCAATCCAAAATCTCCTGACTCTTTTCTCAAATTGCCCTCAGTTTACGCATTAAAAGTAGCTTTCCCTTCATATCAACTGTGCACAAATGCACATCCTCATTTCACTTCAAATTATGTACTTACATTAAAGCTCTCTCCTAATTACCACAGCAATTAACTTCAATTATTGAAATTATTTTTGAATTTCAAATCCAACAAACCGATATTTTGACCGCTACATATTCACAAAGATAGAAAGGCAGTTCGCCTCTCGACTTTGTGATTAATTAATCGTCTGAGATCATTAATCTGACAACAATAAGGCATCTATCTTCTTAACAATAAAAACCGATCACAAAAATAATCGAAAAATATGGCACCTTAATGACTCACATTGCTAATCACTTATTTACCAGTCTCGAAACGAAAATGAAGAAAAAAACTATTAAAAAACTATAACTGCTTGATTAGCAACCTAATTAACTGACATGATCTACCATTAACTTAGCTAAGCTCAGAAAAATTCTCGTATAAAATATTCAGTCTTATGACAACATCAAATACAGTTTTAACATTAACTGCTATTCTAAATTCAGCTAAATTAAATTACGGAAATAATAACAATTTACCTTTAACAAAGAATTATCTCCAATTAGTCCAACCAGCTCCATTTATAAATAATTACCAAATTGCTTCACAAGTTATTAACTTAGTTCACAAGAATCTAATTCACAGCCATGAAAAAATGATTAGCATCAATGACTAAAATTAAGTGTCAAATAATTAACTAAAATAAATAAAGCTGAAAGTTCCCAAGGCTTGGTGGTGGTTTCACGTTCGAGAATCCATTCAGCGCTTCCTTCCACTTATCCACATGCACCTGCACCCAAGTCACAAAAAACAAGGGATTAATTTTCTCTCAAAAACTTCCTACTTATCTTCTGCTGATAAGACCATTTAAAAGTTTTTACCATTTCCCCCGGCTCACCTCCCTCCAAATCGACAACCAGATTTTTCAGACTGGCAACCTCCAAAACGCCTGCAACAGCTGAGCAGTAGCTCGGACGCCACTCACATTTTGTCCAGACGAAACTCTCGAGTTCTGCGGAATTTTAAAATAATTTTTGAAATAACTTAATTAAAAAATATTTAACTAAATATCTCAATCAACTCACTAGTCATAGAAGAAATGTTCGGTTTCCGAACAGTACAAGGCCTAAAATCTCCTCCAATCCTATTGATCTCCTTCACATCCTCCTCATCATATCCAGTGATCTCAGTGGCGTCCAAGGGATAATCTTCCAACGCCAAAGACTTCAAATTCGGCCATATTTGATACAGAGCCTCAAAAAGAGGTCGATATCCGGTCGTACGGTCCGGGTAGCCCAGCATGAGGTGCTCCACGTTTGGAAAGACTCTTCCCAGCATTGGGAGCTCCGGAAGAATCGTGCGGGTTACTGACAGATGGGTTATCTTAGGGTAGATACCCACGTTGTTCACAGGTTCCTCCTCCACAATCCCCTCTTGATGATCCCCCTCCTGTTCTTCCTCCTCCTCCTCGTACAATCCCGCCTCCCCCAAATGAAGTCTCGTCAGATTAGGAAAGAGGCGGAGAGGCGCAACACTCCATCCCAACTCCCGAAAATAGACCTCCTCCACCTTCTTGTAGTAGTCATTCTCCCTCGATGTTAGAATGACCCCTGCGACACCAAAAGTGTCATCATCAATGGAGATCTGGCGGAGGAACTCTTCATTCTCAGCAATTACTGTTGTAGTGAAGTTCCTCTCCCTTATCGACTTTTGTTGCAATATCGGTAAACCTGGAACGTGCCTTGAGAATTTTCGGATCCCAAATTCCTCCAATTTTAGGTCGCACTCCAAGAGTTCCTCGAGTGTGGGGTCGACATCTTTGATTTGGCTGAAGTCCACTAAAATATGTTTGATGTCCAGCACATCTGGGTTTTGCTCTCGAGCTCTGGCAAGACTGTGGATCAGGTGATCACCTCCATTTGACTCCTCCTCCTCCTCGGACACCACATTTAGTACCTGGAAGGATGACAGAAGGAAAAATAGTCAAGTTCTGAGTGCCTGTGATGATAAGACTGAGCAATTGATTTTTGGGGCCTTGACCTTACCTTCAGAGCTGGGAGGTGGTCAAATATCTTGACAGGAAGCCTGCCGAACTCCAGAGCGGTCAAACCATCACATGACAAGACTTCTAGGGAGTTCGAGCGAAGGGAGGCTCGCGCCTCCAAGGACTCATCAGCAGGGTCCCCCTCCAGAAAGTCGACATTGTCGAGGCGGAGGTCCTTAAGATTCGGGCAAGATACGCAAATAGCCCGGAGGAATGCATCAGATGTCTCGAAAGAGACGCGGATAAGTGATAACCGTGTGATGTGGGCGCCACACAGCCTCCAGAATTCTGGGTTGTCGGCGGGTTCGTCGGATAAGCAAAAGGCGCTGGCGAAAGGTGTCTCCGACCAGGTGCTTTCCTCCATTTTTAAGAGCTCCACAAAGTCATCCAGTCCTCGCCATCCTTCGACTTCGACGCCAGTGTAGACTTTCGAACATTTCCGCATCTCCTTGGAGCACTCCTCTCTCCAGATCCTGTTGACGCCTCGCCATTCCTTCAGTTGGTTGAAAGAGGCACCAGCACCCTTGAAGATAAGCGAAAGGAGCTGCAAAAAATAAAATGAATATTTAATCTAATTTTCTCAACTTGTTGCCATCCACTAAAATGTGAAAACGTCAATTAAGTTAATTAATTAATTGCAATTTTAAAGGTAACTCACTAAAGGATTTTCGAAAGGATTTTCCTCCCTTTCCGGTTCCATTTTTACAGCTCCCCTGAACTCCGCAATTCTCACAAAAACTACTTATCTTTCATGTATTTAATTAATTGACTGATGATTTCACTAATTAACTTAACAATTAATTTTTACTCCGAGTCGCACACAGGTAGTCAATCAGAATTAATCACCTGTCTGTCACCTGTCTGTCACCTGCCTTTTTGCTTTTCTCGTTCCCAAGCGAAACCGAAAGAAACGAACGATCAAACACAATAAAAATTAACTAATCAGCAGTAAAAGTTAATTTAATTCTCCATTAATAAATTTAATTGTAACCTTCAACCCTAACTAATTAAACTGCTTTTAAATAGGAAGCTCTGAGAATTAATTGCTGTTTGACAGGCAGATAATCGCTAATTAAATATGACTAGCTACACAATTGCCTTCCCTTCCTTAATAGATAACCACTTCTTAATTAATTGATTACTCGTGCAATTAGCAAAATTCCAACTAAAATTATGAGCTGCTTGTGAATGCACATAAGCAGAAAGCACATTGTGTTCAGTTTTGTTTTGATTTTCTTGCGCCGATGTAATTTGAATTTCTGGGGCAGCGCGAGAATGGTGCAGTGCGTCACCTGCAAAAACCGTTCCTTCGCCTAATAAGCTTTGCTATGCACCAGATTCCCTCTGCGTACAGTTCACACAGGTTACACCTCGTGAGGAGGAGGAGGAGGATGTTTCCAGTTCGGAGGTGATCTCCTCTCAGCCCTTTTCTGCTTCGGCCCTGTCTTGATCTTCCACTCCGCTTCTATGGCTTTCTAGACAGCTTCAATTGTTACCAGATTAAATCCTTGAATATCCTAAGTAGATAACCACTTAATTAATTAATTGCTCCTGCGATTAGAAAAAAAATCAACTAAAATTAAAATGATGAGTTGCTGGTGAATGCACTTTCACCCAAAAAGGGAAAGCAGGCTGTATTGTTTCGACTGACAAGTAAACCAAATATATATTCATTCACATATTCAGAATATCCAGACATATCTCACAGTGCGATTTTAATCAGTTTTGGGGAGCACCCGCAACACGGGTTTTCTTGTGAGCAGATTCAAATATTGAGAAGCGCGGGAATCTTCTTGGGGCATCATGAGACTGCGGTGGTGTGTGGATGGTTGGCCGGCTGGCACACAAATCAACATCAATCAAAACCAGGGCAAATCAACTTTCTCCACAATTTTCTCCATGAATGAACTCACAGAATGTTTGAGACATGAATAGTTTGGCAGGGTTGTTGTTGCAATATGCAATATACAAAGTATGCAATCATTCTTCCTTCCATCGTAAATGCAAATTTTAAAGTATTTCCATTCTTTTAAATTTTTGGTGCAAAATGTTAGCATATTGTGAGTGAGAGGCAGTGTGCTGTAATTTTAACAGGCTTGGGTAATCACGGATTAGAATCACCAATACTTAATCCGGGACTAGTGATTAAGTTAATCACTTAATCACCA
>JAQIXW010005291.1:0-10571 GCA_034700685.1 Willowsia buskii | reverse complement strand
ACAATCGCAAAATATTAGCATGCATTCATTTACTATTTAACAAGGGCTACATTAATGAAATATGATCGTAAATGTAAAAGTAGATTTTTGAAGTTGCTGTATCTAAATACGGGTCTGGATCTTTTCTTTATGTTTCCCCCGTTTTCCACCTGCGCTGCTTTGACCACATCACCACACATAGTTTTCAAGGACATGTGTAGACAGTGTAGGGCAATTGCTAAATATTATGTGTTCTATAGCACAATATTCTTATTTTCTCTTTCTCTCTCTTATTTTAGAAATAAAAGATAAATAAAGTGGAAGACGTGGTGTCGGCAGCTTTTATAGACTTGAATATTGTATCATTTACTTTTATTTATACAATGACATATGTATCTAATCTAATGATTTTCACATTTCAGAGAACTCGGTGTACATTTCTGTTGCTACTTCATTCTAGCTCAAAAGTTTTACAAAGAACGAAAATTTGACTAGCAGAATCGTCTTCACTGACAATTGTATTTGTTCGCAATTTTGGTGGTAGAATTAGATAAAGGAATGAAACAAGAGCTCTGATTTTCCAAAATGTAGTCGAATCATTATATATATATCTTTGATATGAAAAACTCAGAGTAAGCAAAAACTTTCTTTTACCTTTACATGCGTCTTATGAAATATATCATGCATACATGCTTCAATCTCTTTTGTATTCTCTATATCTTAAGCTCTACTTTTATTGTGACACAAGGAATATTGTGAGTCAATATAATATGTGATATGTGTGTCAGCAAAAATATGTGGTATGATGAATGTGCTTTGTTGCTACTGCAAAGTATGAGAAAACCAGAGAGAACGTAAAACTGGATATCACCGCATGTAAAAAATTAAAAATCCACTTTGCACCTTAAAGACTTAAGAGCAATTAATTACAAATACTTATTGCAGCTTTCTCATGCAGTTTAAAACAATAGTCTATACTCTTCTGAGACACATGCTTCATCAACCAATCCAACCAACTGGGGAACATACATACATTCGCAATTCCAATTTCAATTCATCATCATCGAAGAGTTGTAGCTTGAAGTGTGCATTTCAGAATTTTCATCATTTTCAGAATCATGCTACTTTCTCCGTTTTCCACATTGCACGAATGCATCGATACAATCCAGTGCTTTTCACATTCTCCACTCCAAGTTGCCAGGATAATAGCACTTCACATGGGAATCGGTTCACATCCCCTTTCACCCCTACTGTATACATATTTGCGCTTTATCCGCGGTCAATGGAGTATGTCCATCTCTGATTGCGTCGATGTATGCTTTCTCCTTTCCGTTTTACGCCTAGCTAGAGGTTTATGTATGTCCATAAGAATATACACTTCTACAAAGTATTATACACATACTGATATCAAATTGTCAAGTTCTATTCTCGATATTATATTGCTGCTTAAAATGTGCTGAGTGCGTGTCATTATATGTTAATGGTAATAGGACAACTACAACCACCGGGATGGCCATCATTGGTATTCATATTCCAAGCTGCGTAGGCTTCATAAAATGAGAAAGCAGAACAATACGGAAAGCATGCACTTCTGTATGTTATTCTTATACGTAGTTATCACTTACGTTTAGTAGGTTTAGTAATGTTACCGGCTTTCAAATAAACATTTCATTGTCATCATCCTGGGAATTGATACTAAAAGTGTATTGCATCACGAGAAAAAGTGCAGTCGACCTTACATGAAAAATTAACCAGTTTGATTGATACCGATAGCTAAAGCCTCTTTTCACTTTGTCCATTCTAAAGCAATACAAACGACCTATAGTACTGCTGAAAGAATGCTTGTATAAGTTTTATAGACAAAACAAGCGGATGCTTTAGCTGCAAGATAAATCATTATGGTACATGCATGCACCTTTTGAAATTCTAGCGAAAAACTTCAAAGTACTTTCCTCAGTTGATGGTCGACATGCATACACTATTATGTAATATGTACTTTATCTGTAGTGGCACGCTATAATGTACCTATTTCCATCAGTAGCCTCATTTAATTTTCCACACACGATTGCTTGCAACCCTCAATATATATATTCTACTGAACCTATCAGCATCTTTCAAACTAGTCTAGGGTAGTTGTTTAGAATATTAAAAAATCTCCTATTCACTCTGTTGTGGCTATCCAACGAGCCCACATAATAGACAAGTTGGTATACAGAGAAGCCAAAACCAATGATAATGGTTTGATGCGATGGTAGTACGTGTGGTATTTTTCCTTACCATACTATTCATAAACTTCTACTTCCATGTCGCCCACTCCACTGTGATACCGTATGGATGTCAGCATTTCGAAATCTGTTGATTCATTGCTATCTTTCCCCATCGGCAAATTCAATGTCCGTCTTCATTCAACGCTCATATCGTTTTGGTACAGTAGGAAGGCACGTCCTCTTCTATTTTTAGTGAGATCAAAAGATTTTCAATGTTTCATGATGTATATCCACTCTGCTGTGTCCATACGTTTTTGTCTCACTTGTTCGCAGTTCGTGGCTACGAAAAATGTCCACAAAAAAGATCACGCGACAGGATAGTATGTAGTATATTTACAGGGTATCAATAAGGATGAAAATAAACTAAAAGTGAACTTATTCATTTGGGTTTGACATTTTTCATCTGGTCCGCTGTCAGCCACATCGTCCCATATGTGTCCATTTATTTTACCACGCTGTAGTGTACTTAATGTCATTCCTTCGTGTGGTATCACCTTTTTTATATCACGGGGAGACAGGGGCACTTAATCGAAATGTTTGCACGTACATTGACATTGTTCACCGGACTTTTTCAATTTGCCCTAAAGACAAAAACACATTATGATCCCATCAAATATTGAAATTCAGTCTTTAGAAAAAAATTTAATTAATGTTAAGTTGGACATAGTTATTGTTATTACGTATATTGGAAACAAGAAGTAGCGAATTTGAATGAGTGCCGAGACAATAATTTACAAACGTTAATTAAAATTCCACCTTCATTTCTTCAATTTACTCATAAACTCATTTGTATCACAGAAAGCTATTTTCAGTCATCTTCATGGTGTAAGCATATAAACATTAATACCTATCAACCTCTTTCTAAAATCTGAAACAAACAAAGCCGTTTATTTTTAGGAAACTGCTTCATATATGTTAACTATATATAAACAATAAATTCAAAGAAGGAAAGAATTCAAAGAAATGAAAATTATACATTTAAATATCATTGTTGCTCTGTTATCTGTAAACTGTACTATGCAGTAATCACTCAATTCCAAGCAATGCTATCCCACGAAATACAGGACATATACCTTTCTCCACAAAACTTTTCCACAAAACAAAACCATATCCAAGCCTACTACAGATTTCGTATGAATAGTCCATTTTATTATTCTTATTCCAAAACAGTAGCAAAAGCGACAAAAGGAGTGAAAGTAAGCTGGTCAGACGAGCTACTCCTCTTGCTTGCACAACTTTCCCCCTTTTCTCCATCCACTTTTCCCTGCGTTCCTGCTCCTCTAGTCGTTGCACGCCAGTCAAAAGAGAAAGCCAATTCGTTGGAGCCCCTTCAGTCGGGCTACAGAGCTCTTACAATGTGCATACTATACCAGTACACACTCATACCTCATGCTATTCTTTTCACAACTACCACAACTCTTTCTGAGTGAAAGTCAAAACCAGAGGGAGAAGGATACAAGAACCAACTTTCATTCCGGCGGGTGTCGTATTGTTTATTCAACCATTTCAACTCTAACAACTCACTTCAATCATCAGCGAGGCCGGCAAAAGCAGTAAAAACGTTATTCATGTTCATTCTGCCTCTGTCTCTACGACGCTGCAAACGTCAGCTCGACCACGTTGCTGGTGAGCAAGTCATTTTTGTAAACCGCTGTCGTTTCTATTAGTCAAACAGCCAAACACGGTGACCCAACGATCAGTCCTTTGCCCCCCACTGGTTCCCATTTTTCTGCAGCTTGGCCACTGTGCCAAAATAATTTTTTCGGAGGATTCAAAACAAGATATAGGTATCATCTTCAAATTAGCAGAACAGCTACTAGTTCCAATCGGTGTTTATTTTTGCCCTGACTGCTGCCTTTATATCAGTTCGAAGTAGTGTCCACACTCGATCCAGACCGTTTATTAAAATTCTCTTGTAGAGCAAGAACCAAAAGGAAATAACACTATATATTTTGCATTATTACGGAGGATCACCATTAGTGGAAACAACACTAGTAGTTTCAACCACAGAAGATTCCTTTGTAACAAGGGAAAAACTAACTGTGACAAATGTGACTGTTTGCGCATAAAAATGCGTGCTATTCTGCCATGAATTTTTTGTGTTTGTGCCACTGAAACGGCATTGTCTCTGCTAAGAGCAGTCATAGTGTCGCAAATACCTAAAATTAATACAAACATTAGCAGGTTTGGTGTGTTTCTCAATCTTCCTGGATTACTCCAAATAATATTCATTAGTGAAAATACAACAAAGGCCAGGCCAGTAAAATACTCTACACGTACAAAAATTGTAAAAAAAAAACAGGCTTCTCTCTGAGTTTCTCTAGTTCAGGAGATATTCTCTCTTACTGATTTTCTCGATAGTTTCACAGGGACAAGGGAAGTTAAAAAATAGAGAGAATTCAGTCTGCGAACGTATCCATTAGTGAAAGAGGACACAACACAACAAACAAGAGAGTCTTTACTCCAAATTATATTCATTTCCAAGTGACTGCAAGCTAAATAGGTATCTGTGAACAAAGGCGCGTAGTATTATTGCCACTTTATTTCCATTTTCTCGGACTCCCTCTAGATACCATAATATCTGCAAAGTAGACAAAGACAAAAAACTGCTGTTGTAAAGTTATACTAAAAAATTTAACCTACTTTTTCGCAAGGCATGTTATACAATGTAAAATAACTGAACTACATACATTACACGCATAATATATAATATGTGTACTGCTCAATGTTTATACAGATATGTATCGTGATCATTGTTGTCGTGTGTATGTCGTTTGTTATTCTTTCATTTTATCTGGAAACCAGATCGGCTTTTTAGGTGTGGAGCTTAATGGTCTGAATTAATGGATTTTGTCCCCTCATTAACTTGCCCACATGCATAACATGAAAATCTAACGTGCTCCTCTCTCTTCCTCTTAAAATGTCTTGTTCTACAATTCCAAAAGCTCTGATGCTGGTTGCTGCACTGAAAAACTTGTTTTGCTCTTCTGGCGAAAGTGAAATTCTGGTGAGCAGACAAACTAAAAAAGAGACAACTAGCAGTCAACTCTACTCAACTCATAGAGAATAATAATGTAGATGTGCATATTTTGCACTCACACATACACATTTAAAAACTGTGGGAAAGAACGAAACCATACGCACATTCTATGGGTCTATGTTAAGGTCTTATTGAAATGGAGAAAGCACCGCAATACTAGCTGGTAGCAGCAGTGTAGTGTGTTGTTGTATAAATGTAGTACACCACTTTCTCTCTGGGACAACTCTTTCAAACAAATCCTCATTGGATTCCTTGTTATTTGGTGCTTTTCTCCTCGAAATGGCTTTCCCAACGAAAGCCTATCTACGACTTGTACTGCTTTCCAACCTACTGTTATAGTGTATATAACGGTGTTATTGTGATTGTGGCATATTGGTCTACCTCTATCTATTAGTGAAATATTTCCTATACTCTTTCTCCCCAGTCGAAAAACTTATTAGTATAGATGTAAGCCCAAAGGATTATTTCATTGCTCTCTTGTCGGCTTTATATAAAATCAAGGTAAAACACTTCATTTGTGTGCTTATTTTCCAACTCGTAAAAACTCAAAACCTAACAACGCAATACAGCTAAGCTATAGTTGTGTGCGGATGGTTTTTGGTGGTGAATTGTATGGGTCTCTGCAAAAGACTTATTCTGCTGAAATATTGAACACTGACTCATTAATTCGCACACAGATTTAACTATATTAAAAGACTGATTCTCATGTTTTACCAGGTAATTTACAATTGACAATTTAAAAGCAAGGTTGCTAGCTGGTTTAGACTAAACTTTCAAGTGCTATTATTTTATTGGCAGGTCTGTCTGCGAGTTAAATGCATGAACTCCGTGATTAATCTGCCAAATTAAGGGTACTCGAAATTCAGTATTTGCTTACAACGTTTATATTTTAATTTATACATGTGACAATTTCTGACAAGCCATATAATTATTGCCGTCACCTTCATTTAATAAGGAAAGAGCGATAACAATCAAATAAAGTACAGGCTAGTGGTATCATTCAACCAAAAATGAATACTTATTACGGTTGGCAAACCGATTATAAGGGTTGATTAAACTAAACTGTATGAACGAACAAACACATCATGTGCATAAGCACAACTGTCGGCACAAAATACACCGAAACGGTTTTAATGTGACATTGACTTCCTCTGGAAAATATATGAGGAATCTTTCTATTGTGGATGGGGAAGTATAAGCGGATTTTTAGAATGACACCCTGACCATTATTATTCCACGCTCTACATACTAAAAATTTCATGTGTCGTGTCCACTCCTGTCACTGACGGCGACAACAACAATAATAGCACATAGTAGTAGGCAATCCACTGCAGCTGAGACGAAGAAAACGCATTGCTCCTGCCATTTCTCTCAACCACACAAAAGTCTGCTACCTTCTACCTCTCTGCCTGACCACGCTTTTTCCACTCCATTTGACTTGCACAAAACAGGATCCAAAGGAGAAAAAGTAGGAAGGCCGAATAAGAGGAATGGAATACGGAAGGAAAGAGAAAGTTGGTAAAGTGGTTTTTCTTGGTGACTCTTTTATAGAGAGAAAATGAGAAATCTATAAATAAATAGATGCACTACTCTAATATTACTGCAGACAGAATGAGTGCAAATTCCTCTATAAAATAGTGTACTCAATCCAAATAAAAAATAAAGACATAAAAATTGAGTAGACAATGAACAAAAGAAAAGACACGATAATCATCATCATCAAGATGTTCTCGAGCTCCCCTTGTTCTACAACTGTGAGCACCATGAAAAAGCAATGCAATGCAATAATAATAAAAAATACAGTTGGATGATTATAGTGTCTTTTAGAAAAGAAACGGAAGACTATTATTGCTATTGGAATTATCATCATCGCTGGTCGGAGAAAGTACAAGAAATACATCAAAAATTCTACTACTGCGGAGCTCAAATAAAACGGGAAAAGGTGCAGCTCTCAGCAGGAAAAATATCGGAATTAAGGTTGAATCCCCTTATATTAGAGTCGACTTTGTGAACTGACTTTCTCCTATATGCACTGTTGCGCAAGTGAAAGCCCAAACCCACCGACACAACAGCAGCCTCTACTACGGAAAATATAGTCAACTTGAAGCGAGAAACGAGAGAGAAAAAATTGCAAAGAACGGATTTTTGTGAGCGGCGGTATTTCTATTGTTATTGAACAACTACAGAAAAGAAAGGAAGACATCTGCAGAACAGGACGCAGAGAAAGCCTACTTCATACTAAGCTGCTTTAATGATCATAGAAGGTAGGTAAGGTGTTTACATTAAAGGTGCTTTTATAACTAAGCTGTTTTTGTCTCGCTAGTGGGAAGAATAGAAATGCTTACTTTGTTTGGGCTTCATACGGAGACGGTACAAGAGCATATATGTAATTTTATTAAAACATTTTTGATTAGCCTCGTAAATTAGAGAAATGCTCGATATGCTTAGAAAAATAAGGTGGAAAACATTTGTAAACACAGCTACAGGCTATAACACTTGAAATGCACAAAGACTCCGGGATTTTTCCAAGACGAGTCTCTAGATTCCCCAGAGACATAAATTTCCGACTAAATTCATACTACAATTTATCTTCGTCTCTTCTTAAAATTATACAAAATATTTGATGAGCTGCAGTTTTAGCGTGAGTACCTACCGAAGGAGAGGTACAAACTTTGTAAATCTAACAAAGGAAAATATCTGTGTGGACTGGGTCACAAGGGAATGCCTCCATTTGTGCTTTTAATGTAAAGTCTTTGTTAGTTTTCTATTTCGGAATGAGCTCGCAGCTACATCTTTGCGTTTACGTTTCTACACGAGTTTATATAGTAAATACATTACTTAACAGATAAATTGAGTACCTCTTTTCCTTTGCTACATATTTTTGTTTATAAACTCGTGCAAAACTTATTGAAATCTCCAATTCATACTGAGAAAAAAAGCAATTTATTTTAACATCTGAACAAATACATATTTAGTGCCCATACGACTGACACTCCATCAGATCTTATTAATATGATCACAATAGCAGTGGTTTCGCATTTAGCAAAAAACTTCAAACGGAAAATGATTTAGTAACGATGAAGGATGAGCCACTTGAGCAAGTAGCTACTATCTATAAGGATGGAGTACACATAACGACATACCTATAACAATATCGTGCATGTATTTCCGGATTGCGTTCACAGCCTCACGAAAAGGGTGGACGGTTCAACGCACGTACCGTCAAGTTGCTCACATATTTTGCAATTCTATCAGGCATCCTTTTTCTAATTTGAAACGGAATTGGACTGGGGTTTGTGTTAGCTCTCAACTCCCTGTGCTGCACCGAACATTCAATAGAAGTTTTTTTGGTTGTCTCATGTACCGTTGTGGTATATATATATATATATCTTTTGGTAAATACGTAGATAGGTACATGACAAACTTTAAGCCAAACTTGAAATCCATATAGTAATACAAGAGAAAAAGATTCTGCTTGTGGGATACCCTCAATGATAATAACAATAATCGTAATAGAGGTAATAATAATAATCACATGTATTATCAACACAGGTCGGATGTGCAACGCTCATCGCACCGCGTATCGCATCGGTGCAGGTTGCAATTTAGTCGTAATCGTAATAGAAAATTTCCATTCATTGCTCTAAGCGCCGTTCACAGCGACGCATGGAAAGAAAAAAAATCCAAACTTGTACTCCTGTGAGCTTTTGATGATTATCATTTTCTGATGTAGGCTTTTTTCTGTGTACCCTGTTTTCTCCTCTCCTGTTTCGGCTGTCGAACTTTATCCCTTCCTTCCTGCTTACCGTATAGTATATCTACATTAACTTATATCACTATTACATGGTATATATAGTAGAAAGCAGTTTACTTTTGTCTATTATATTGTAATTTACTGAATGGTTCTTTTAGCAAAAGAAGTACAACGGTGGCTAGAAATCATCATCATTTCCAGCAAGATGCATGAGTTCCCAGGCTTGAATATATACAGATTTAATATAAATATTTCACCGGCGTCTGGGCGTCGTTTCGCACAGAATTGTTACATCTTCCAGGGAAAGGGCACTTACTCATCTCAATATCATGTCATGATCTGCATGACTGAGTAATCAAAAATACTAAACTTTTCCCTTCCTCTTCTTATTTTTCTCTTATCAGAAAACATCGTCGAGATCTTTCCCACTACTCATATCATATCTCTGAGCAAAAAATAAATAACTGCAAACTTACTACAGCGCACTTTCTTACTTTTTTTTACTATATTGCCGCTACACTGATGATGATCATGATAATGATACAGTAGAGAAAGTAAAGTGAAGTGAAGAAAGCAGGAAGCAAATCGACAAGATCAGTGGTGAAAGAAGCGAGACCGCTACGCAGACATATAAATAAAAAGAGACTTTTGCTAGGTTTGGGAAGGCTTCCCACACACGTTATTATTCTACTGCTAGTGCAAGGGTAGTCATCTTGAGGGAAAAGCAAGTCTTGCTCGTTTCACGCTCATTCTTGCCTTGCTGTAGCACACAACGCATTATTTTCCTGTAAATCTTTATACTTTTCGCTACTTTTTTCTCCCTATCTACCAGCAAGGATCTCTTTGCATCACTTGTTTGTACTTTTATCAGACATGTAATAATAATATGTAATACATGCTTTCGTATAACTCTTTTACATTTGCACACACAAAGTATACTTATGCGGCCCTGTAGTTTTTCTCCAGGGTTGTTGTGTATGTGTGTGTTTGTGCGGAAGAGCCTACTTTTTTACCCAGAGAGAAAAGCAACCGACAGACAGACAGCAGTCTATAAATCTGGATTATTGCTCACACTACAACTTCTTCCCTTTTTCAGAGCCCGTGAAGATGGGAAGAAAACAAGCTGAACAAGGAATATTATGCGAAAAGCCCTACTCTACCTAAGGAAAATGAACATGCATCCAGAGAGGATGATAATATTGGTAATGTAGAGAGAAAAAAGTATGTAAAAGTTACAGTTATATTCCACAGGAGTCATTCATACGCATTATTATTATGATGATGACTACTGGTTCTGTTCTGGGGTTACAGCGGAACAAAAGTACTGAGAGAGGAAATGGGAGAAAGTGAACGAGTCAAACAATTTCTTAAAGTCAGTATAGTGTACCTATCCATCTAAAACCACTGCCTCGGTTGTTGTAGCTTGTAACCTTGCTTGCCTGCATTGGTTGCTGCTGTTTTTGTAACAATAATGATAACGGTGATTCTCGCTTCCCATTTTCCTGCCCTTCATAAAAACTCGCAGTGGTTT
>JAQIXW010005290.1:0-10571 GCA_034700685.1 Willowsia buskii | reverse complement strand
CAACAATAGCTTTCGAATGAGGTATCACATGACATATCGTGTCATTTAAAAAGTTGATGACCTTTGACCCCAAGGGGGAAGGAGACGATTCATGATTACTGTCGATCATGTTAGACGCTGATATTTGACGTTTTATGACGTTCTTGGCGATTTTCAGCTAGAGGGAGCTTTGTACGAAGCGTTCAATTAGTGGAAATTGATGAACTCAACAAGGGCTTTCCAAAAAGATATCACATGCTATTAGTTGCCATTTGAAAAAGTTGATGACCCGCGGGGGAAAGGGAGAAAGGGTTGAACCAGAAAGCTGAAAATCAATAGGGTTCTTTCCTTTGACTCAAGGAACCTGTATACCAAATTTGGTCCAAATCGGTCGAGTGGTTCTCGAGATATCGCGTGGACGGACAGACTCAGACGGACAGGCAGACGGACAAACGTAACAATGGCATAACTACGATTCATTGCATTCATCTACGTAATATATTGAAAACTGTCTTTGTTTGCGTTGAAAATGTAACAGGTTTTATTTCTGAAACATTAACATTTTATCATAAAATTGATCTGATTGTGACTACAGTGTTTGCTTTGCTCTGAAAGTTTCATAAACATAGATGAATACGCAGACTGACAGCAGAATAGAATAAGGTGCCCACAAAACTGTTCCGTTCCGTGTGGTCAGCCACTTGTTTGGGCTTTCCGTGTACCAACTTGTTTTTGTTTTGTTTTTTGTTTCGTCACAAATCATCTGATTTCTGACTGGTCTGATGTTTTCTCATTTTTTTCTTCGCTCGTCTGCTTACATTTTTGTCTGTTTCAAGATCCAGCAAACTAAATTAGTTGTCTTTGTGATACGTGTTAATTAATAGTTAAAAGCTAGCGGAATAGAAGAGAATGGAAGCTATTGATAATGAAAGTGAACGTGATGTTTGGGCCCTTGTCAATATGGAACAGCAGCCCACAAAAGCATTGTTTAGGTATGGAGGACTTCATGAAATAAAAGTAAAGGCATATCGAGACGTCATTTATGAGAAAACGAATGCAGTGATACAACCACCGTAAGAATAATATCTCTAATTATGCACTAAATACAACTCCATTTACAACTGTAAATTATAATGAAGACTGTGTCACTGTTGACTGCAAATAATAATTCCGAGCACAATAATCTAAACAATCTAATTTTTGTTTGATTTCATCCTGCAGCCTTCAAAAGAGGATTACTGATGAGAGGAAGAACGCCCTTGACGCCTGGATTACAGGAGATGAAGAGAACGCCTACTACTACTTCCTGCGTTATCTAGAACTCCTGGAGGAACACCCTCCACACAATGAAGGGAATGACGCCATCATCTTCAAGAAGAACCTGCAGACAGCAAACAAACTGATGAAAAGTTTAGCAGAAAGTCTTTCCAAACGCTACTTTCAAAAGATGTGGGCGGAAAATGATAACCTGTCAATTTTGGAACAGCATCATACCACCTTGGAAGCTGAGATCACAGCCACAAAGAAGCTCCACCTTGCCCAGCAGCAACTTGCCGGACTTCAAACAATGCATGATATCCTGAAAGAAAAAATTGATGGAGTGAAGCGATCTCGGTTGGAGGTGCTCTTAGAATTGGAGGGTGACGAGGATATTCCCGAGGACCTGAAATGCCCGACTTGCTACCAAATCTATGAGAATCCACTAATTATTTGTGGAAATGGACACACTGTCTGCACCCAATGCTTCAGGGGAATCAATAGCAACAGGTGTCCCTTCTGCTCGCAGTTTTGTGGGAGGGGGAGGGAGATTCGAAATCGAGCTTTGGAGTCAGTGGTGGAGTCATTCAAGGAGAAGGCAGTTTCCAGTGATCAGGTTTACCAAAACAAGATAATCGAGCTGACCAAGTTGGAGATGGCGGTTCAGTTGAAGGAGGTGGGCGTCAAAATTTAGGAGGAGGATCTGAGAAAGGCAACGAAAGCTCGAGTAAGAAAATAAATTATAAGTTGTAGAAGAGCGTAATTATTGAATTAGTAATTATTTATTTTGTGGAACATCACAGATGAGCACTGAACTCCGTTGGTGGACGCTGGAAGGTCACCTCCACAACCCAAAAGTTGCCATTCAATCGATCAGCCACTTTTTTGGAGTCATGGTAGGGACAACCGCAGCCCTCACGATGATGACCTTTGTTTTCGCCATGAAGGTCATCCATTCTGGACATTACAGCGTTTTCCTCCATCCCACTCAGATAGTTAATGGAGTGTGGTGTGGCTACCAAGAATCAGCGCCTTCCTGTCGAAGCTTCCTCACTGCCCTTCAACTAATCAAGAGAATTAGTGGAGTCCTCGTGAAGTTAGCGGTGGATAAAATAGCGCCCGATCTTTCAAAGAAAACTCGAGGAAGCAACTTACCTCCATTTCGTTGGCAACCTGTCTTCCAGCAACTAATTTGTAGAAGGTTGTAATTAACTGTAATTAAATGAATTTCAACTTATGAATCTAATGAAAACTTAAAAATCTGTAAAAACAAAGTTTTAAATGTTTGCTTTTTCAATTATGTATATTTAAAGTTGTCAGTGTGATAGAAGGAAATGCTTATGAAAACCAGTAATATCCCTCATAATATGTTGTTAAGCGAACAATGAAATTAATGTAAAAGTTATCGGCAATTTAAAAAAAATAACTTCTTCAACACATTTTTCGTATTATGTATTCGTATTATTATGGGTAAGACTTGACGTATTTGACTTTGTCTCCAAAGATGACAAAAAATATTTTTCCGTTCTTAACCGCATTTTTCATCATTGTTGTATCATAGTAGTTAGAATTTTTTAATTCCGTTTTTAATATTCTATAGATCCTGGCTCGAGATTAAAACATGTTTGTCACGTAAGTTCATATAAATCCAATTAATTGAAGTTAGATAAAAACGAAAATTAAAATCGCTTCAGTAAAAGTTATTGATTGACACGTAAACACTATATGAGTTCATGTATGTATGTAATTGGGAAATGAACACCCGACATAACTAGTCAGTGCCACAGCCGCGTAACCATTTTAAAGGGTTTTTGCAGTCCCTCCACTCCCAATATATGAATACATAGTCTGAACTCATCTTTTAGATATACAGTCGACTCTCCTTATAGTCACTCTCCCTATAAGGCATACCTCCTCTTAATCCATGGTGTATTTCCCCCCATGGATTTTAACACGCAAAAACACCTCCCTAATAGAAATTTCTATATAGTGGAAAACTCCTTGTAATCGCAGCATTTTGTCTTCTCTTGGAGTATCATAACCTCGATATAAGAGAAAATCAACAAAAAATATACTCTAACATAAAAAAATAGGCAAAACTTTGCAAATTGCGAGGTAAAAATGCAATTTTTTGGTGTTCAGTTCCTTTTAACAATGTTGTAGGTGTTATTATGCTCAGACTGTTCAATCTAACATTAGATGGCCTGATAACCAAATTGATTTAATCTTGGCTTGCTGTTGGCTGTTTATTTTGTGTTTACTGAACCCAACCAATCAAAATGGCAACTAGTCCAAAATATTAACGAAAACATCATCAAATCAGAAAACTTGTCAATGTATTAATCAATGTGCACAACATTCCGCAACTTCTGTAGTAGTTGCGCATAATATTTTTCTCTCGCTTCTTTGCAATTTTATTTTGCAGATGTGTTTTAGTAAAATATAATAACTTGCTACTATTTAATATGAAGTAAATGATATATTCCAAGTAAGGATGACAAACATTCCATATAAGCAATTTTTGACTTATATAGAGGCTCTCTACGTAATAGAACCTCCTTATAATCCTAAATTATTTCCTTCCTCTGGGGTATGACTACACGGAGAGTCGACTGTAAATGTGAAATATCTATTTTTGCTGCTAAAAATTCCCTATTACAACACATAATCCCTCGTTGTCCGACTTATGTTCATCTTTGTATTCTGACTGTTCTATTTTTTAGGTTTCAAGATCTGGAAAAAACCATAATTCAACTGGACGTTAGGGAAAACGTGTTTTGAAATTTTTTAAGATGTACTGCCGAGGAGACTGTAAGTTCCACATTTAAAGAAATTCTGGACCTTTCAAATTTGACTTCATTTCGAAAAATTACAACAAAACTTTTCTCATCTTCCCCACATTTTTTTGCAAATGTTGTGCCATGATAATTAGAAATTTATAATTCCGTTTATATATTCTTTAGATATTAGCTTGAGACAAAAACATGTTTGTCACGCTAGTTCATATAGTTACAATTTATCGAAGTTAGATAAAACGGAAATTAAAATTCCTTCAGTAAAAGTTATTGATTAATACGTGAACACTATATAATATTCCCAGCTCAATTTTTAAAGAAAATTAACGTAAAATATCATTTTTTTGTCAAAGGTTTCACATTATGATATTAAATTATTAGTCGGTTTTTTTGTCCCAACTTTATCTTTTTTTGGACTATAAAATAAATTATTAACCATAAGTAGTGGATATTTAATTAGACTTCACGAAAAAATATTTTGCAACATCTCTTGCCACAATTACCACGCCTAAAAGTAACCTATGTTTCCTCTATTTACTATCTACTATATTTCCATTAACAATGGTTAGAAGACAATTCAACTAGACCTTCACGAAATTAAGGTTTTAAAAAACTTAAAATTGGATCAGTATCACTTGAAAACGCCTCAAGTAAACTTACATAAATCTTATAGTATATTTATAAACGCCAGCCCAAACAATGTTGTTGACTCAGTTAATCTGGATATTGTGCTCCATTCCACTCCAAACAATTAGCCACAGACAATCGGAAGGATTGCGACTTATGGAATTTGACAAGTTTTACAACAATTATCATCCAGAAGATTTAAATGTGCTTCATGGATTTAAAAGCATTCGAAAGGATTTGAAACCACCTAAGGCCTTAGAGATTTTACCACTTGATGAGCTTACATTTTTCATTTCAACATTTGGATCTCAGCATTGCCTTCTTTTGGTTGACAACTTTTATGGACTTGATATTCCGAAAGAAATAGAGCACCCTGTCATACACCGACGGCTTACGCCAGGAATATTGCAGTCATTGAATGGCTTAAAGAAACATGAAGCCTCTACATGGTTGCCAATCACTGGTTATTCCATAAACTCAACTAAAACCTTGCTCTCTCCGAATCCATGCATACCATCAGAAGGGGCTTTGAAGATTGAAAACTGTTATTTCGAAATCGAGTTTATTCCATACAGCATGAACTCCAAGCCCTGGAAATGTGACGTCCAAATATATATTTTTGCTCCAGAAGTTGTGGCAGAGAAACAATATGAATTCGAACGACCTGTAGTCTTCAGACATCCATCACTATTGCATGAGTCTCTCAACAACCTGCCATCCGATATTACTAGAGTTATCACATTGGTCCAAAACACTACCACCCTAACCTCCGACAATACACTTCGATGGTTGGAAGAAAAAATTAATGGTTTTGCTGGCAAACCTTTATTTAATTCTTACAAACTTATGTTTGTATCAAAATTGTCCCCAATAAAATCTGAAAGATACAAATATTGTGGTGGGTGTAGGCCAGATTTCTATCAGAAACTTAGCACCAAAACTATGCAAACAGTATTTCGGGTACATAGCAATACAGGAATGCCAGTAAATTCTAAGTCACTCGAGATATATTATATTCTTGGTGATAACCTTAAGCGCCATATGCGTCTTTGCACGAACAGTTTCAGTAAATCTTTACTTCTTACTGGGAAATCCATTGAGGATCAAATAGCTCATGCACAAGCCAACGTGATAATGAAAGTACTTTATAACTATACATACGAGATTAGCCCTTCTCAGAAATGCAGTAACGGTATGATCATTAAGAGAACAAGCGAGGACAATTTCTTGTCAGAAGAAACTTCGGCGAGTTTGAATATTTATATTGAAACTTACTCGGGAAACGTGCCGCAGCAGTATGGTTTAGCTGTTGCGGATACTCTGAACAGTTTGCGGTTTATAGCTTGTGGTGCAGCAAATTCGGAATCTCTTAATTTTCATGAACTTGTTACTGTATTTGACAAAAACATTTGGATATTTATCGTAATAAGTAGTGCTTGTTTAGTTATAGGGTTGAAAGTACTGAACGCTCAGAACGACAACTCTGCAAGCTCTTTTCTTGAATTAATTGTTAGAACATATCTAAGACAGGACCTTACAGAAAATATTACAAGAAGAGTTTCAGCGACTAGATTTGTTCTTTGCTTGTTCGCCTTAAGTGTCACAGTATTAAGTAGTGCGTGGACAAACGACAACGTATACAACATGGTTCTGCCTCGGAAAATTGAGCACCCAGAGACACTCAAGCAGCTTATTAGTAGCAAATATTTAGTGTACAGTAGAGCCACTTTTGCCTATGTTTGGAAACTTGACGATCCTAATTTAGAGAACATGCAGTTATACAATGCTACACAACACTCTTATAAATCCGGGGAGTTTCCTAACTGGATATTCCGGCAATATTCAGAGGTTAAAAATCGTAGAGACCCGAATTTTGGACCAGGGGTAAATGACAACACATTGGATGAACTGCTTTATAATGTATCGTCCATGCTTCCATTTAACAGAAGCATCTTTAAAGAAGCTACAATGGTTGCAAGGAAACTTGTTTTTAATACGGGTATAAAAAACTATGAGGCTGGCGACATATTCCAAGCAATTTACTTGAAATTGGAAGAACGTTTGCTGTGGAAACATTTTAAAACTTGCAAAAAGCATGCTCTTGTACTACCTGCCTACATGTGTAGGAATTATTCGGTGGCGTTGCAAAAGTCAAACATATCAACTGATAGCATTCACTTGGGGATGAAGGAAGCATATTTCAAATCACACGTGGTATTTTACGTTGATGGAATCGTACCAGTGTGGTTGTCGTCTAGAATTAAAAAGATTGGCGAAAGTGGAATATTCGATTGGTGGCAAAAGTACATTAAAGAAATGAGCAGCAGTTTCACTCGCGAAAGGCCCGAATTAACAAAACCTACAATGAGTGGAAACATTTTGGTAATATTTGTTGTGCTATTCAGTGGTCTGTGTGTTTCCCTGTGTTCATTTGCGGTTGAATTTAGGCATGCCATTTTTTCAGGTTGTGGAAAAATATGGTATTTATTTCATTCTAGAGTGTGGAGCCCGTTTGTTTATAAAGTACAGAAAATTAGATTAAATGCAGTGTTGAAGGAATGAGTTTAGTTTCCTTTCGCCTGTTAGCTGCTTCTAAGTTATTGTCAAATTTTCATATAGGACGCAGAGCCATATCTATTATATATTTATGCGCATTAGTTAGCTACTAGAATGGGGAATGAGTTTACCCAGAAGTTTGCGTTAACCAATTTTTGACCATCATCATCACCAAGCAAATTGGAATAGACTGTACGTTTGTCAGCTCATTTGTATTGTTTTTAATTTAACTAATATTATTAAGGTAGTTGTATGGAGTAAAATGGGTATAATGTATTCTTCTAAAATTTGGTAGAATTACTTTGAAATGTTAGTAACGCGGGTCGTAGAACTTGAAGCTTTTTTGTATCGAATGACTAAAGGTTATATGTTTTATGAATAAATCTCTTTTATCTATTGCCAATTACTGGCTTTTTTGGTAACGCATACGCTTCTTCGTATTTGTGTATTAAGTCAATAATATATTAACTACAACCTATAAATGATCAAAATGTATGCTTGGTTATAAGGCAAATAGCTTTTGACTTGCTACTTGTTAGTAACTTTGAAGCATCACGTTGCAGCTCACTAGAACACGTTGACAATATTTTCACAAGCAATAACCCAAGTTTGATTGGCGACGGGTATGAGGATAATTAGAAAGTAATATTTTGCGACATATAATATATTAGTTATGAATATACAACCACACAATGAACACTTAAGTAAGCAAGACATTTTTAATTGAAAAAGAAACAATTTCATAAATATAATTTTAATTGTATACAAGCATACTTAAATTTTGTTGTGCGATTGAAATAACTGTGCTTTTATAGCATTAAACTTGGATAGATACTGGTTATCAGTTAAGTAAATAATACATACCTAAATACAAATATATTTTGCTCAAAACATTGATGAAAGATGCCTGTGGAAATTCTTAAGATGTTTTAGCTGCTTCTTATCTAGAATTAAAGGTTTACATTATAACTGTTCGCTGTTTTCGCCGTTTTGTATTACATTTACTAAATTTTCTTGGTGGTAAACAAATTAAAAAATGCATTATTATCACATGAATAATAATATATGATAATTAAGCAATTGAAAAGTCATTTTTGAGACATCACTCCTTAGTTTCATAAGCTTTCAGTCGCGAACTGCGATCATCATCATGGTCTTATTGCAAATATTATGTTTTATCATCACTGGCAATTAAGAAATATCGAACTTTATACTGAATGATTATAATAAATTACACTAACAAATAGTGGAAGGCCTATTAGTATCTTGTACGGGATTTAGAGTAGTCAATTTCCAACATCCGATGAAGACGAACGCTATCCACTTGTAGAAACATTTTCCAAATAAAAGATTTCACCATAGTTCCAAAAAGCCATACATCTCAAGCAACTGATTTCGCAGTTTCACTTTGTTTATTTCTCTTTGATGAGAAAAACTATTTGTCATTGCATCATTAGAAATGCTTCGAAATAAATCACGAGAGCAATGGTATCTCCACCCTATTCCATATTTTGCGGCTGCTCTGATGAGATGTGGATTTTTGGTAGGTCTTATGGGTAATTGGGCTGCTCTTAAAGGAATCAATGCATTTCCGCTTGCATTGTACATAACCATACTAATTCATTATTTGTGCATTTTATATTGTGTTATTTGTAACCCTTCCAATGGCAACATGATGCTATGAGTTAAGTTTTAAGATGATTCAGCAAAATTGGAGAAGTAAAATATTTATAGAAAATATAAGTGGGTGGGATAGAAAATTGTTAAGGCGATCTATAAAATCTGTTCGGCCTATGGCATTGAGTTATGTGTGTGCAAATTCTGATAGAGAAACAAAAACAAATTATTTTATGAACAATATTCTATCCACAGTCAATATTCTGTTTTTGAAGCAGGTTATTCATTTTTGTAGACTTCCTATGTTTCAATATTTTTCTATAAAATTATCCGTATTAAATAAATAGTATTTAAGTTCATAAATTTTGGAATAATTTCTTTACTACAATTTTAAGATACTTATACATTTTTTATTTAATTTATTTGATGGTAAGTTGTGTGGTTGTGTCTACAGATAATTGTTACAATAGTTGAACCTTTTAAACATTAGTTAACTCGAGTAGTCTAGTTTGTCGATTTCTTAAACAAATAAGCTTATTCCACAACAATCATTTATTTTGGAACAACGAGAAAAAACATTAATAAATCATAAATACCTTTAAAAAATAACTAAATTCTACATTCATCCAGACTTTTATCTCTTCTCCCTACTTTTGCACTTTCGTTGCAGTTAACAGCTTAAATATTTAAAAATAATAATGATACATGCTAAATCAAAGTTTAAGGAAAGAATTATGAATGGGTTATCCACGACCAGGAGGGCGTTCCCAACTCAGTTTCCACTTCTCTTTTTCCTCGCCTTCCCTCACCCTCTCGAACACGATGACCTTCAAGTTGGGGAGAATACCCCAGACATTGGAGAGATTCATTTGTCCGCCATAAAGATACTTGTGCATTTGAACTGCTTCAGAACTCGCGATCTGGTCCATCACAAATTTGGAGGGTTTGAAGTCGATGGGAACTCCATTAGAAGGAACTTGCTCATGGAGGTAGAGATGCTTGAGGTTCCGGAACAGGCGGAGGAAGGAGTAGTCAACGTACATAGAATTTGTCATCTTGAGAGTGTGCACGAAAGGAAGCTCAGGGAGGACCTGTTGAGTTGAGTCAAGTTCTTCAATCTCTGGAGATATTCCAGAAATCCAGGAGAGTTCAAGAAAACAGAGAGGAAACCAATTGAGTGACGCCACTAACGTCGTTGTATTTAGTATTGGAAAATGAAATCTGAGGTTGATCTTCTCCACACCAGAGTAGATTGTACGCAGGCGTTCCAGATTCTCGTTCGGTGCAACAATATCGAGCTGGAGGTCATTAATCATCAGAGGGCCATTTCCACGAGGTAACCAAGTTGGAGGCGTGCAGGGAGGCAGGGAAAGCTTACATAGTTGGGAAATATATGGATGGACCATGGCGTGTATAAAGTCTTGGGAAATTCTGACCCCACGAGCGACTGAGATCGAGATGGTGTGAAGGTGAGGAAGAGGTCCACCATGAAACTGGAATCCGGGGAAGTTGGGTTGGGCGCGCATATCAATTGAGAGAGTTCTCAAATTAGGACAACGGTAGAGACAGCAAATCACACAGTTGAAGAATCTCCACTGGAGCACTGATAGATCCTCAGGTGACTTGAAAGAGATGTGCTGGAGGTGGTGTCCGAACAGACGGAAGAATCTTGCGAAAACGAAGAATGGTCTAAAGATGTTGAAATGTCTGAGGCGGGCGATGTCTTCATTAGGGAGGTGG
>JAQIXW010005289.1:0-10573 GCA_034700685.1 Willowsia buskii | reverse complement strand
CGACTTACTTTCACAATATCCATTTCCTCTCTTTCTCTGTAACGTCTACATTGGATTTCATATAGACATTTTCCATTCCCTTCTGCACCCTCCTCTTTCTCCTTTATTTTCTCATCATTTGTATTCCAGACCTGTTCCTAATTCGAGATTTACAAGTTGAATAAGAAAATAGTATAAAAAAAGCAAGAGCAGTACCAGACGAAGGAACACGCTCGTAATAAAGGGAAGGAAGTAAGAAGGAAAGTCAGACACATGCACCCACACAATATATAAGAAAAAATATACATATCACATATTTTATAATAGTACATAAAGCTTATTTTCTCTTCTCAGCTCTTCTCTAAGCTTTCTACAGATTTCTCAGTCGTTTATATAGGTATTATGTTTGAATGTAAGTAATATTGAATATCATCATCATGCTTTTTTACACTGTTGCCTCTTCCTGTGTGTGTGCAACCTCTCTCTCCTCTGTTTGCCTTCTGTGTGGTAAGTGAAGTTAAAGTACCAGCAGCATCACACCACACCAGTACTTTTCCATTCTGTTGCTTTTGAGTGTTGTCCTCCTTCTCCAACTACTTTAATATCATCCTTTCTCTGTCTCTCTCGCTTACTATTCTCATACAATGCACTATATAGTTTGTACTCACGACTCACTTCTATCATTATCATCATGACACGCCGAACAGCACAAGTATAAAGCAAAATTTGGAATACAAGCTGGAAAAGAAGAAAAGGAGAGAGAGAGAGAGAGAGAGAGAGGGGAACTGTGAAAGAAAGAAGACTTACTTTCACTACTTTACTTACTTTTCTTCTCCTTCTTCTCGTTTTCATCGTAGAAAGTAATATTCTTATTGGGGAAAGTAAAACTTATTGTGATTTTATGTATATTTGAGTGTACATATATATAATATATTTACAAAAGTATATACATAAATTTCAGTGAAATGCAAGGAGTATTGTTGTTGTTGGTCTTGTTGCTCTTCTTCCATAATACATATTCCTTATTCCTCTGCTCACACAGCTTTCTCTCGCTCGTTCTCTCTCTGCTTTTCTGTCTGTCTGTGTAGTCAGTTTGAACACTTGCACTCTTGGGATTCTCATATAAATTCCAATTCCGTGGATTTGCCCAAAATTAATGATTTCCAGAGCCTGCCGAGCCCATCTTTTGTCCTACACGCAACCTATATAGCGGAGAAAGAGAGATTCCTGCTGATTTTCCATGTCGAATAGAAAAGCCTTTTATTATTACAACTCCAGCATCAGCATCAACAGAATCAGTAGTAGGCCTAGAGTTGAAAAAAGGACATTATTACAGAACTATTATATACTTAACTTACCCTTACCATTAGTACTTACTACTACCAAGAAAACCAACCAACTGGCCTTATTTTCTTTTCTTCGTTGTAGAAAAAAAAGTTACACAGAGTCGAAGCACAAGAAGTATAGTACGTGGTATGTGCATAACATGTAGATACAGACGTATAAGTACATGATCACATATTACATATCATTTTATATTACATTTCACTCACAATAACGCAAATACAAGCTAATGTAAATTTTTACTCTTTTTCCACCAAAATAATATTATTATGTACAATGCATATTCATGGCTGGTTCGTAAAGCCATATAAAATTTAGCTATGCTCACTTCTCTGAGGGAGAAAGCAACATCATTTTTTTTCTGTGTGCCCTTTTCTGTATCTTCTTAATTTCCTTATTCTTCAGCTTAGCTTCTTTTCAGCAACTCAGAGAGCTCAATTTCAACTTGTTCCTCAACACAACAAAAAAGTATTATTACTTTTACCATTACTTACCGTGGATTTACTTTAGCTTTTTATCCTTCTTTTTAAGCTTATGAGTCAAGTCATAAGAAAAAGTTTCTTCCTGCAGTCTTTCCAGCTTTTCTCCCATTACAACAGTTTATTATTATACAGACATAACCTATAGTGGAGTAGTAGTATTTTTGTAAGCATTTTCCTTAGTCGTTTTGACTTTCTATTATTGAGTAAACCGTATGACCAACAACAACAATAATAACAACTACAACAAGGATCTAATATGCTACCAAGTTCTTCTTAATATTTTATAGGAAGGTAGTAAATTTTTAATTATTGTTCCACTGGAGTCATTAAAAACCACAAAAGGAACAATAAAATCCAAAAAATCCGTTAACTATTCTTTGGAAAGAGCTTAAGGCTTATTATCATGCATGTGAATATAAAATACTTTGTTTGTGAAGCATAACTGTTTATTCTATTATCATCATCATGTGTAGCGTTTCTCCTAATTTTCCGATAAAATAGTAGATGAATAATTCTTATAACATTCTAATAATAACTACAATGTGTTTAAAGAGAAAAGGCAACGTGGGAGGATTTACAGACAGATACTTGAAACACGCTATCGGCTACCTTACATGATCATGTGAGAAAATTCTTCTTCCAGGAAAGTCCTTTATTTAAGCGAAATTTTATTGGGACTTCTTGAGAAGCGAAACAACTCATCGTTATGAAAAAGACTCTCTAGAGTGAAATGTAAACAAACATGTATAATATGTGAACAGATAGACTTTCGGATTTACCGTGGATTCTTCTAGATAGATGGCTATAATAGCTATTAAAATTAATGGGTATTAAAAGGGATAAAATTTCAGAGCTTTTCAGAGTTGAAGGAAAATCCGGAGAATAGAATGATCGCTGGATATGGGAAATGACGATGATGATGAAAGTGCTATTCTTCTCTTGACAAAATGAACAGTAGTGAACGAATAGTAATAGTAATAATTTCTCTAAATATGCAAAATATGTAATCCTAGGGGAAGAACACATGAAAGCACATGTTAAAGGAAGGAAGCAGTAATAATCAAGGATGAATGTGAAATGTATGATGATGATGATGATGGAACATGATATGGTTATTACCGCATTATTTATTTAAAGCATAACTGTTTTAACATTATATGTAGAAACTGTTTTTTGTAGTATCGATGTTGTACTGTATATGATAATGATTTCAGCTTATTATAATGGGAATTTTTTTAAACTAAAAATATAAATTAAATCCGTGCAAATTATCTCCGAGCCACTGTTCATTTGTTTAAAAATTATTCATGTACTCCTGTCATCATCATCATCAGTTTGGTGATTTAATGAGAATTGACAGGTAAAAAGAGAAAATTAAAACGATGCCATATTTCAGAGTGTCATGTCATGTTTAAATTGCAACGTGTACACACGTCTATCCTTTGTGAAACAAAAACTCATTCATTTACTTTTTTCTTCGTGAATTTTCACAAAATTTTCATGCATCACCACCAACACCCATCATCATCCATCCTACTCCTCCCAAAAATTTGCATCCATCCGTTCACATTCCCTGATTCACTGCTGAAATGTTTGAGTTATTGAATCAGCTCTAATGCCTGCCGCTCTTCTTCTGATGTATATATGTTCTGCTCATTACTTTGTTTTGTAAATAAAATGCAGTGTACGTGTGTGACGTATTATTATCCCAGTGTAAATGTTGAAGCATGTTAAGTGCTTGTTAAAAACAGGAAACAAAATCATCATCATCATCATCATCAATGCAGATAATCTTTATTCATTCAACAGAATGTTATCTGTTTGTCGTTCATCGTATTATTGTATCAGAAAGAACGTGAACGTGGTTTAAACAAAAAAAAAGTATTATCACGACCAACGTCGGAGAATTTTACGTAGACACATAATCATCATCCCTGATTGAATTCTCATGACAGCTGCCGGTTTGTTCCAGCTCAAGTTTAAAACTTTTAGAACATCCACGTCCTGATCATCATCGCCATTACTTACATCAAAAATTTCAAATGTGCGGACAGGTATGTGTGTAAATAGGTATACAGGTAGTATGTGTAGTGGGTGGCGGTACATGCTTTTTAGGTGTGTACTGTTTACCTAAATCTAAAACATGTCATCATGCTCATAATCGTCATCATGTAGTTAATTTCAGGTACGCCAACTCAAACCAGACAAGCGATACGTTATTTCAAGCATTTATTTAGATGTTTTGCTTTTTTATTGAAATTTTCCACCTTTCCTTTCTCTCTTCCACTTTACATCCATATCCCACCTCACCTCACTTACAAATAAATACATAATTACACGAGAGAGACCTGGATGTAGCAAATGAACAATATCCGTTGTTGTACACTATGAACGTGGAAGCTGAAATGGTGAAATTACTGCTGCTGCATGGGAACAAGAAAATACCTCAGAATCCCAATATCCTTTTCTTCCTTTTTCATCCTCCTTCGTTTTCATCTCTGGTTTTGTCCCTTGTTATTCCGCCTCTTCTGCTTAAGCACCACTACTTCTCCAACTGATTGTGCTTGCTACACTGAAAATGCAATGAATTTTCATTACCTTTTTATAACAATGCATGATGAGTATGTGATGAGGATGATGATGACTGCTGCTGTAAAACTTGCCGTTTATTTGAGAAAGAAAACATACAAACATCCAGGAGACTAGAGAAACACCATTTGTATATTGCTATGAATGTATACATGCCAAAGGCAGCATTGGTTTTTGTGGTGAAGTGCTAGTTTGCTCCTAAAACTAAAGACTTTCTGCTCTCCTGTTTCCCTCTGTTTTGTAAGCAAAAGTAATACGTAATAATAAATGTTGAAAGTAGTAAAACGCAAAGTTTTGAAGGAGCACCAAAAGAACGGAGAAGAGGGAGCAGATGAAGAAGACCAAAACAAGAACATCTAGAGAGTTGTAAACCACTATAGTAGTAATATGAAGTTAATAACAATAACATCATATCAACCTTAAGGCAATGTATTTGTATGCCTATAAGCCATATAGCACCAGTACAAACCGACGACCACACCAACAATAGCAACACCCTTTTCTGCCTTCACTCAAACTATCAATGCAGGTTGAATATAATGTACACATAATGGGTTAAGCTATGCACATATTCTTGCACACAACAACGAAATATCCTGCAGCCATAAGGCAGTTTCCCAACAACTGAAATTTAAATAAAGCCTGCTATTAAACCACCTTACAACGATCTTGAATATCATGCTTTTTATTTTCTTAGTTGGCAAAAAAATTTCTATAAAAATATCAGTGAATTCTGCTTTCCTTTCTGTGCCCGATATTATAAAAATTATAGAATTTTTTAAATGAAATGTTAGCAAATTATATTAACCATATATAAAAGAAATTGAACAAAGTAAACTTTAAAAATTAGTGGTTAGATTGAATTCAATAGTAGTTTTACCTTTTCGAATAGTACTGAGGCTGGAAACTAATATGAATTCCAACGCAGATATTTTTTCTAACGATAGCATGCCTTCTTTATCGTCATTCCTGCTCGCCCGTTTATTCTTCCATATTACGACAAAAAGTTTAAAAAGAGGAGTAAACGAGCATATTAAGGAATAGAAATGTTATGAACGATATTTTCGTGCTTGTTCGATTTTTAACATTGTGTGGAGCAGTGAATTCTTTCCTGGTTATGAATATTATGAGCATTAAAGATGATACATAAAAGCTTTCGGGCTATTAATAATGGTGCATGCTATTAAAGCAACTTATATAGCTGCTATGAAGTAGAGAGGAGTATTTTGGATGAATAAAATTCTGCCTGGCTAAATGATAGTAAAATAGCTCAAACATTTTTAGGGAATGCCTTTCCAGTTTCCATATTTCGACTTGTCTCTACCTCCTTGTCTTTTTTCGAGGCTCTACTTTCCTTGAAAGGTAATACAGCTTCTGGCAATGTCTACACGTTTTCTGAAATGGAATGCAGTGCTCCAGAAAATTTCTAAAATAAACCGGTCCCATAAGAATCTCCATCATATAAAGAATTTATAAGCTGTGTCTTTATTTCTTTTCCGAAGCAAATCTTTAGAGATTTTACGGCTTTTGCTACACCTACCATCATCATCATCACTTCCACGATCCATGAGTGATATTCTACGTTGTTGCGGTGTCTCTGCAAAATGTAATATATTTTCCATTTCCTTTTTCTTCCAACACAAGCAAGCGCTCGTTCTCGTCTAGTGATTTGGAGCAGGAGAGAGATGAAAGAACCCCACCCAAAAACAAGCAATTTTATTATTACCAATACCATGCATCATCATTTCATCGTTCGTTCATCTTCATAACAGACAATCTGGTTCTAGTATGGAAGTCGTACAAGACTTTTACAATTGCAACCGGAATGGTGCAATAAAACCAATCTGTCAAAACTTCCGTAGACTTTTTAAAAACCATTATCATTCTTGTTTCCTGTATTGAAGTTCTGTCTCACCATATCCAGAATTTACCGAGTAATAAATAACTCATTACCAATGTTTTCTTTGAACTGTATATTTTGTCACCACTTTGGTGAGCATACTCACACAAACATATTATATTTCCCACTTTAGAATATTGGTTTGATGATGTCTACACCAACATCATTATTATCATCACATCACAATCTCCAGTGCATCCAACCGCATGTCATTCAAGGAATTTACGCATCATCATTCAAAGTCATTCATCGGCATCATCATGATCATCCTGAAACAAAGAAACAGTTGCGGCGATCTACATTCCTCTCTGATCGTGCGTGTGCTTCTCTTTCCATCTTTTATCACTTCTCTGTAAATATTTCTCCTTCAGTTAGCTTGGTACAATCCTCCTCCTCCCAAAAAATGGGTATACGTACGTTTCTTTCGTTTGTATAGCTTGTAGCAATGCTCCTTCACATGTCATAGATATTTTACACTCGGTGGTATTTATTCCTACACGACTGACATTATTACAGCAGACTGGTAATTAGTGCACATCATGATGATGATGATGATCATCATCATCAAGAAAACAACATCATTCTCTTTTTCAGTATTCCAATCACTTGACTTGCTTACCTTTTACCTGAATGTGCACGCATACATAAACCTTTGCGTAGGTAGGTGTGCGTCAAATTTTTGCTGAACGAGCTATAATCTACCATTCGAAATGCCAGCCCATTAATTAGAACAGCTTCATTGAGCACGAACAAAAACGTAACTTACTAACTACATACATTAGATGCGGCTATATTTCAAAAAATCTTATTAAGTGTACAATAGTCTTTGTAAATACGACGAATTTCATACATATAATTCGTACTTACGTATCTGTGTGTTTTTGTTCACTTACTAATTGGAATCCTACTGTGACGACTCAGCCCAGTCAAGCCGAGTCAAACTAGAGGATAGATGATAAAGCTGGGATGATGATGATGATGATGATGATATGAGAATGATTGAAAAGGACGTCGTCTTTTTAGAAGCTGATAGTGTAGTGGACTTTTTTCCTTCCCTCGTCCAATCTATCTCTCCTTTTCTTGATGATAATGAGTAATGATCATGATCTCATGATGCCGATGATTAAGAGGAGAAACGACGACAATAAGACATGATGCTCACTTTATATACTCTCAGGGCAGTGACCACTTCTATCTCTGTGTGGTAAGAGATTTCTATTTTTTGGTATAGTGTTGATATTCAAGCTCAATCTACACACCTGAAACTTTGCTCACCTCCCATAAAGGTATTTCTTAGGTTAAAGCAAGTATCAGGCGCCAGATCAGAGCCTTCTTCTAAGCCAAAAAAATGATCATGGTAGCAGCAGAGACGTAGGAGAGCAGTATCATCATCAGTCTTGCTCTTCTTCGGTGGGGATTTTTTTGTCATGTCGTTCATTCGTCAGAAAGTCAAAACGAAAAAAAAGTATCTTGCAAGTGACGTACGTACAATCTCCCCGGCCAATGCAATAATGTACCAGTAGTATTTGGTATGTTAGCAGAAGAGACCAGCAGTTACAACAGCAAAGACGACATTGATCATGATGATGTTGCTGCAAGCGTTCCTTCTTGTTGCATCAGCATCACTGGTTTCGTTTTTCATTTTGGAGAGAAGTCGTCATGTAGCTCTTCTTCTGTTGGTTTTGATCTTCCAACTTGGAATTTGATGGAGAATCCATTCAACCTCACTAGCAAACGTACAAGCTTGTGTATGTGAGTGTGTGCATTGTACATCTGAAATGATAACGTTTTGTAGTATAATAATATTCATTCGTCTCTTGCTTCCAAATTCAGCACTATTCGCTTCTTCTATCGTCGTTCCATCTCTATTCGTTTTCTCCTGACTTTGCTCCTGCTCTCCTTCGTCGTCGTCTTCTTTTGCTCTCCCACTTGCACTTGCCTCGGGACATTACTGGTTTCCATAAGAAGGAAAAACGAAGAGTAGACCTCGAAGAGGCAGAGAGATGTTCTCAGAGACTTTGTGTACTTATGTATGCATGTACACCCATACCATTCTCCTATCTTCCATCCATCTATTTATCTACGCGTATATTTACATTTACACAGATTATCTTCCTTGCTTGATGTTCCTTCCAGCAATAATCCTTTCGTCTCTATTGCAAACGAACGTCGTTCGTATTGTAACAGCAGCAATTTCAATATATAGAGAGCGCAGCATAAGGTAAAACGTGTAACGTCCCCTATCGTATTATGGGTATCTCATCTTGTGTGCGCCCACAAAATCCGAACCAAATTACGTACTTATGTGCCTTCGTCGGTTCTCTAGCCGTTTTATTCCCCTTTCGCCTCCTCGTTTCTCTTCTCTGCCTCTCTCTCTCTCTCAGAATTTTTCGTTTTCTTGCTCTTCTCAACTGCTGCTGCCAGGTTGGTTGTTGTTGTTGTGGTGGATTTCACACGCAGACATGCTAGGTGGTTTTTTGGTGAAAGTTGATTTGTTCAAGATCGCTGACACACCTGAAACTTTGCTCACCTCGAAAATTAAAATCAAAGGTTGAGCAACGATTCAGGCCGGCCAGAAATCTCGACATTTCATTTAATTTTTTTTTCAATCTCCTTCATCTCCTCTGTTGCTTTGCCTCATTTCTTTCCCCGGTAATTGAACTTGGTGTGATTCTTGTGGCTGTCGTGTACCATTGCTGATCTTATGTCTTTATTCATTTCCTCCATGCACCAGACCTAAAAGTATTCAGAAGTTTAGAAAACCCACGATCCCCACAATGCCATCATCATCATAGACTCGTTTTCTCTCTCGAGGAATTCTCTTGATGAAAATTAATCCAACAGCCGCAGCCAAGCCCTTCCCATACATTCTTTTCTTCTTGTTTCTCTTCCATTTCAACTATATAGCAAACAACTATTCTTGTAATAAGACACCATTTTTTTCTAAATAAAAAAAACTTTCCCATTGCCACAATCACATATACATTGGGTAACAATACAGAATCAGACCAAATAGCAAAACTCAAAAAATAGGAATGTCTGCCTTGTCTTTTGGTCTGCATGTGTGTGGCCGTATCTCCCTCTTCGCTTAGTCACGATGATGTCCTGTACTTTAATACCTTATTTTTATACTTTAAATAAAACGCTTTTTTTCTTTCTTCTTTATCCAGCCAGCAACGAAACCAGAACAATGACTATCATAATGGTGACTGTAAAGAGGAGACGGTACACTCAGGATACGACTCACGCCCAATCCAAAACGACAAATCCAACGACCGACTCGCTCTCATTTCTACAACACTTCACCTCTCTCTCTCTTCTTTTTTTCTCTCCCTCAGCTTTCCAGACCTTACCAGTTTTCTTCCCATTTCCATTCCAATTTTCTCTTTTTTAAGATAAAATACGTATATATTTTTTCTGCTTACGTGCGTACCCCACCGTAGACACTTTCACGTTAGGTAGTCAAAGTCGATTAAAATGCAAGCTTCCAGCGACACGTACGTTTCCCTCAGAATAAAGAGCTCCAACAAGATACGATATGAGGACACCATATCCACCATTATCCTCATCATGAATGTTCCAAGAAAAGCAGCCAACCTGTAATGAATATGAAAAAGTGATTATATCAGAAAAAGGAACTAAATATACTTTATGATATGAAATGGGGTCTTCACAATCTACATTGCGTACTTACTAACCAAAAAGCATAAACCTCAGTGGAAAAACTCATTAGTCTTCTCAGAAAGCAGCAAGAAGCAAAGCATTTAAAAGACTCAGTCACTCACACACACTCTCTCTTTTACTGAAGTCACACGACAAACATTATGTAAAACGTTTTCATATTATGATAGCATTTTACGTCAAAAGCGAGGTGGCTGTGTCGTGATATTAGTAGTTGATATGTATATGTAATAATAAAATGGTGTGCGGTAGTGTGGTGTGTGCCACCGCAACAGCAGCAACAGCTTTGCTCCTATTGCAATTGCTGCCACCAACGTTCCATATTGCGTTTGCATTTAGTGTATAATATTATAGAAGCAGATGTAACTATCTTTGCCCAGTACTATAAGGAAAAATGTAATCAGCACTGGTGGTGCTCCTGTTCTCTTAATGCTTCTAGCGTTATAAATGTCTAGTTAAAATCACGGAATGGAAGGACTTTTCTCAAGTCCAAAAATTTTATTCAAATTCATTTATAAAACCATTTCTTAGCATTTGAAAATATAGAAACTAGCCGAAATAATTTTAAATCGGACAATGTGTACCAACCTAAAAACAC
>JAQIXW010005288.1:0-10573 GCA_034700685.1 Willowsia buskii | reverse complement strand
GAAGACACCAAATTCCGTGGCTACAATATTCCAAAAGGAACTCTCGTCATTCCCAATTTGTATGCAGCCATGCGTGACCCTGGTGTGTGGGGGGATCCTGATACATTCCGTCCAGAGAGATTTCTCTCGCCAGATGAAAAGACTCTCGTGAAAAATGAAGCCTACATGCCTTTCTCCACAGGAAAGAGGATCTGTTTGGGGATGACATTAGCGCAAGATGAACTTTTCCTATTTACATCGAGCCTTTTCCAGAGGTTTAAGGTAGGACCTGATCCAAACGGTAAGGAGTTGAGTGTTGACTACTATACTGCGAGTATACTGGCTCCGAAGCCACAAAATATGGTGATGCAAGATAGAATGGAAGGGTAACTATATATTTATAATTTTGTGTTCAATATTTGTCTAAAGCTTATAACATAACTTTAGAAACTATTTTTAGCTATTTTATTTTTGTGTAATTAAACCTATTTCAATTTTTAAAGTATAAATAAAAAGTCACACAAATTATTTTATTTAGTCGTAACAATTAAACCTTTTTAATACCTTTTTGCAGATTTTTTACAATAATTTTAAACAACAAGTGCCAATTTCATTGTCTTCTGCATCATAAAATTTAAAATGTTTAGCAAAGTTTTCATTTCGTAATAGTTAACAGATCCGATTCTAATTCGCAAATCTCTAATTGACTTCGCTATACGTAAGTACCTTTTTATGCCTCTTACAGATTTCAAAGCATCTTGTTGCATTACTAGTTTTTGTGACCACCGTCGTCTTAGATTCACACTTACAGAATTTGCTTTACCAGGAAAATAAAACATTAGAAGCATAAAAACACCTACAGTTATTACCGTAGAGCTTGCAAAAGCAAATATGGCGATTGATGTAGCACATCTAATTTGCTTGTTAAGTAGTAAAGCAAACATGACAACAGAAAACGTAGTACCAAGACCCATATATGGACATGTGAGATGTTCTTTAAAACAGTCATTTACTAGGCCTGTTTGAATTTCCAGACAGCGGTACTGAAATATTTGCGCATCCAGCATCTGCAAACTTATGGTTTTGGTATTAACGGTTTTGTTGAAATTCTGGATGCAATTTTGAGTCATTGCTAGTATAGCCATAGAACAAGGAAACATGCCAACAAGCAACACAAGTACCCCCGTTGATGTCAAAACACTATAGTTCAACCACTCAAACAATAAGATACCGACTTTTACAATAAATTTTGTAAAAGGCCAGTTCACAAGTTTGGAACAAATCACTGTAGAAATTGGCTCGAAAGGTGAAACCGAGATTAAGATTAGGTAACCAGTTGACGAAAGGATAGAAATAAATGGAACGATGAGAATTAAAACCCTAATGTATGTAGAACTCTGAGTAATTTTGTTGCTGTATATGGTATTGATGGATGTCACAAAACAGGTATGTTTCTTACGAATGAATTCTAAAACCATAAATCCAAAGCAGGCAAATAAACTCCAAAACGAGAACACAATCAAATAGTCTCCTGTAGGATGTTGAGGAAAGTATGCTAGAAACACGAAAAGTTGACAAATGCGAAATAAAATGTTAGAAATCTCCAAATACTTCCATTTTTGTAATGACTTTTGATCTGTAGCTGCTTCCAAAATCTTATCAGCAGAAAAGAAACAGCGTATTGGAATAATATTGAGTTTATGAAATGCTGATATTTGAATCTGTAAATGAATGAAATATCTTAAGAGAGAGTTGTTAAAATCCATATTTGTATTGTGGCTTATTTCAAGGTAAAAATTATAATGAAGCTTGAGACGACTAAGAAGACAAGCTAAGTCAACTTGTTTACTGGTGAGCTCAAAAGCTTTCGTTAATTGATTTCAAAACATTTTAAAATGTTTTAAAACATAACTGCGTAACATTAATTTAAATTTGTTGACTTGTCTGCCAACCCACTCTCACAATTAGTGAAATATTCAAGTTTAAGTTAACCTTAAAAAATACGCTGGCTTTGAGACAATGCGAAATCGGTACTGAAGTTTAGTTGGTTCATAAATCCTCATCAAATATTTGACATATTTTTACTCGGCATTTTAAATGAGATAGTTTATATGAACAAATTCACAAATAATTAAATAAGAAGTCAATAAGAAAATTGACGACTATTTTATGAAACTGTTTATTTTGAACTGAGAATATTACCAAAGACACTAATGTAACACTCATTAACAATTCTGATATAAACCTTTTGACATGCCAATTTCCGCCGAATTGACTCCGTTTATATTAGCAATTCGATAGCAGTGTGGCGATTACGAAAAGCAAGCTATCAGTATTGACAATGATTACCCAACTTCAAAGGTTATGGAAACGCGTTGTTAGATATCTAATTAATAGATTTTGCTGTATTTAAATATTCGTATGTCTCCTCGGTAATATTCTTTGAGTTCAATCAAACATAATGACAATCACTAAAATATGAAGAGGAATTAATAAATATCAAGCATGTGTTTTGTATATTGAAATACCCCGAGTTTATGATAGTTATAAAACCAAAAGGCTTTTAAGCAAATAATACCGCCGCCTAGTCTATATGTACGTAATTTACCACCAGAACTCGATTTGCATCATTGGATGAAAATAAAAATAAGTGTGGCAGGCATATAGATTTGCTCGATATATACATGAGTTTTGTTCTGTTTATTCCAGGTTGAAATAGATTAGTGCGATACAGTAAAGCATGCCAATAAACTTAACTATAAATATAATAAAATATGATATCCATAGATCAATATACGTATATATAATAATTAATGATAGTTTTTGTGATATGAATACTTATAGCTGCAAGAAAAATATAATGTTTGACGTCGTCATGTAAATGACATTTAACAAAGATTCGTTTGACATTGCAAAAAACTGAAATCCCACCCAATACTTGATATCTTGCAAAGATCGAAGAACTTTCCTATTAATTTTCAAACTCATACCTCTCCTCTCCTTACTGATCTCCACTCTCCAAAACTTCTGAAAGTTAACCGACTTTTCTTTGATATTCGCCATGCATTTCCACCCAACAGGAAATCTGATAATCCAGAATATCACATTAGCCCAAAACAGAAATGTTGACTCAAGACTCAAATACGAAAGAAGTCTCATCAATCCATACAACGCAGCTGCTGTCATTATCAGATTGTCAACACTTATAAAAAATGTCATCATCCCAAAACAACTACTTATCCTTTTCGTAAGAATTTGCAGATACTTGTACGTCCTTGCCGCTTCCCCAAATCGAGATTTTCGCAAGCCACCCGAAAACTCAAATGTTACCATATATTTTAGAGATTCTACGACCACACCGCAAGTTAAGTTTGTGATCATATCTGCAAGAACAATGTGACCATACAGTAGAAACATTGCATATATTTCATGAACAGATAATAAAACAATTTTTACAGGATTATCCGATATTTTTGAAGGTGGGTTTTTAGGAGAGTCAAAATATGAGTACAAATATGAGTAAAAGTTGGGTCCACTGAAGTAATGCATAGCTTGTCCGTTAACGGAGCCGCTCCACATAAATAAGTAGAATAGCAGCAGTTTTTTGCAAGATTTTGCATACCGTTTTGCTAAAGTTGGATGGCTTGCTGTGGAGAAGAAAATATTTCGTATTTGCAAATAATTTAAATGTGTTTTGTGATAATTATGATTTATTAATAAAATCTTACAAAAAAATGTGTCCTCAAATTTTAACAAGCTTTTGAGTGTCAACAACCGATCATTTTTGTGAACCAGTGAATTTAGTAAATTGCCAAAAGTTCCCATCGAGAAGCCCATCACCCAATTGAAGGCAACTATTGCCATGATCCAATCCTTGTAGATGAAAGCACATCTGCAAGTTTGAAAGATGTGGTATCCCGTAAAGTAAAATGCGAGGAAAGCATGAAGAAAGTAACGAATATACCAGAACTTTGAAATCGATTTGATTTCTTGAAGTTCATTTGTATCGTGGGAGTAATGGAGGAGGCTGTGTCCGGTGTATAGGCAGAGTTTAAAAAAGGATTTATAAAATTCTCGGACTTTTTCCATTTTTTGTATGTTGATTTGTAAAGGAGTTTGTGTATATCTTCCACTTTCGAATTCTGTTTGTCTTGCGGTTTCATTTGAAAATATTCTTCGTATAGATAAAAAAAAATTGTGAACAACATACTTAATATTTATAACAGTTTGAGTGGCGGTTTACAGTTAAGCAATAATTCAGGTGTTCAAACACGTCATTGCAAAATATATATTTTGTTGTTGGTTAGATACTTTATTTACAATTATTACATGAAAATAGTAACCAATACAATGACAAAACAACAGTAAACTTTAATCTAGAGTGAGAGTGCTATTAAATAATTATTTGTTTACTTCAGATTGACCAAGTTACATAAAATATTGTCATAATAAAGATTAAATATTTCAGTCTAAACTTCTTACTGTCCATAATCCATCAAATTGTGTATTGCGGCTTAAGAACAGAACAAAGCCTGGATTATTTTAAGGACTATTGCGATGTTTTTTTTTCGAGAAGTGAAGTTTTTGTCATCGGATGGTTTTGCTTGTCATAGTTTTTTTTTAAATTATTCTCAACTGTTTTCCATTTTTATTATCAAATGGTTTGCATATTATGATAGTTTGTTTTCGAGATTTTAATAAACAAATAAATATTTAAATTACAGTCGATATTTTTTCTTCTCAATACCGACGTCATAAATTTCAAATGGTTTTCATCCGTGAGACAAACATTGAGAGACGCAGAGTGCTCATTTATTTAGTTAATTTTGAGAGACAACTGAAGTTAGTTGGAACTCATGCCCATTTTGACTTGGGAAAAATACTGCGTATTAGATTTGTGTTAATAAAGCAGAAGGTGTATAGAAAATTCGTTGAAAAGTGAAGTTTTGCTTCTAAAAGTAATGTTCAAATATTTATAACAGCTTTCAGTCTACAAGTCGTAATTGATTTGAAGGTTCGACGTAGATAAAAAGTTTTATAGCCTTGGGTTGAAAAAATGTCGTGTACATTTTCAATTTGATAAGGCGCTATTTCGGTTTTACTATTGGTAAGGTTAATGGCCAAATGTGAGCCAAATTCTTGATGTCAGACCGATTCATTTCATTCGAGTTTCTATTGTAAAATATTTGTTTCATGATGAAGCACATGTTTACACAGTATGTTAACATAATATGGTGATTTTATATCTTAAAGTGGAAAATAAATGCCCTGTCAAACACATTCTTCTCCTAAATACACAATTTAACATACAGATATTTAGAGCTAGTGGTATTAAATGTAATAATACAATAACGCTTAATAATTTACATAGACCTTGTGTATCTAATTGTATTCTTGTGACAATTAAAAGGCAGATCATCAATTTTGTGTTTCCCTAAACACCACTAAATTTACAATTTGTTGCATAACTAATGTCTCAATAACCAGCCCAGTTTGTGGCTCTGCGAAATTATTCGATCCAAAATATATTTTAGCACTGCACAGGAAGCAGCATAGAGTTACTTATTCATTCTAATATACAGTAATATCCGTTAAAATGTATAAAGTTTGAGATTTATATGCATATTTTATTAATATTGATACATCTATTTTCCCCTGTAATTAAATATTTCTAAAACATTCATCTTATCTCATACGGCCTCTGGACAACCAACTTATGATTAAGCACTTTACAAGACTTAAAAACTCTGCCTAAATTAAAATACTGAATGCATATTTTAAATCGAATCAATAACCTAATTTTATTCTTGCGACTTAGTTTTGGTAGCCTTATATTTTTCAATGCGAATTTTGTCACAATAATTACCACCCAACAAATTAACATCACAATACACATTAGTAAATAAGCAACCGTTGCAATACCTATAGGAGATTGCATTGGCAGTGCCACCGGAACTCTTAAACTTACTCTTAATGACAACCAACTCGTCTTATCTTTCTGATACTGTGCCTCTGAAATCAATATTTGCAATTGCCGTATAATTCCTAGCTCATCAAGTTTCGAAAATATCTTATTGAATTCTTCCGAGTATCTTCCCCAAGACTGGTATACAAGCTTAAAATATGAGGATACTTTTTCTGGCAAGGGAATTGACCCACACAAGTACTTCTCTTCGACTAGAACTTTATCTGCGATTGAAAGCATCTTTGACAAAAATGAATTAGAGCTGAACATAGGTGTTCCACAATTCCCAATCTCTAGAGCACGCAAATTTGTAAGTCGATCAAGTTTTGATCCCAAAGTTTTGCTGTTCCGAAAAGCTTGATAATCAGTACCTGACAACATATCTTCAAAGTCGTCAACCTTGAATGCACTTGAAAACGCTTGTTTTGCGCCTTGTGGTGCAGCCCACCTAAGGGTGAATATTGCTAGAGGTTTCAGATAAAATTTAAAATTTCTCTTTGCAAGATCCACAAGTGTGACGGGCGAGCTCACAGACAAATTGTCAGAAGAGAATCCCGCTGAATATATTGATGTTGTGAAGAAACCACCAATTAGAAACGGAATGAGAAATGATCGTCGAAATTTACGTTTATTTTCCGGTTTCCCAGCTAATAGCCATAGTAATTGTAAGGCAGGAAATATATTTTTGTATATCCCAGACATTAGCAAAAATATTGCTAGTATTGCTATCCAAATTTTGATTTCAATAAATGAAAAATGTCCTTCCCACTTTTGACTTATGCTTGAAGACACTTTGTCACAATACATTACAAAGGCGTTCGACTCTATCAAAATCTTCATATTAGAGCTTAACGAGTAATAGGCCGGAATTGAATAGGATTTTGCATAAGAAATCCAACGAAGTTGCAACTGTGTTTTATCGATGTCACTAGAGGCAATGTCTGATGATAACGAAATGTTTAAGAACTTTGCGGCAATCATGAATCCAATTATGAAACCAGTTTGACAGTTAGGTAAGCTTTGGAAAAACAGCTTTCTCTCGTGTAACACACAACCAACTGATTTAAGAGCATCTGCAGTCTTTAGACGACCTAATATTCGAAAGTCTATGACACCCTGTGTCATCCGGTGACAATTGAAACACTTATTTTGCATATTATTTTGTGAACTTGATAAAATTTGCCAACGCTTTGAATGGCACGCACAAATCATTGAAAGCTTACTGGTTTTCATTTCATATGTGTAAAATGGTATATCGATAGTTTCCGCGTCTTTCACTAGATCACTTCTTTGAGATACGATAACTGTGAGAATAGCATTTCGTGAAAAAAGTTGACGCAGTTGATAAGATTTTGCAATAGTTTTAAAAATACTTTCTGATACTAACAGCATGAGATTTGGTTTACTAAAGCGAAAATAATAAATGGAGTTTTGGTCTTGGGAGGTTGCTCTTGGAAACGGGTAAAGAAATTTTAGTAAGATTAATTGGTAGGATTGTCCGACAGGAAATGAAGTTTGAGCAAATGAGGATGTGTCATCACTGATTATATATATTGTGTTGCTTGTAGACTGTAGAAGTTCTCTGTATTTAAAAAATTCTATGAGAAAATTGGAATTTACTTGATTTATTGCAAAGAGCAGTATAGTTAAGACAATTATAAATTGTTTTAACATTATTAATGGTTCATTAAACAATATTAAAAATTGTTTGGGAAAAGTGAATTAAGGCATATAAAATATTATGCTCCCGGGGACTTGAAACGACTGAATTATTACAAGGCGTTCATGTAGGGAATGAAGCTAGTAGTACAATTTGCACAAGACTTTCCGGAAATTAATGTTGAATTACGTGCTTTCATTTTGTATCTTGTTTACAACGTCTTAAAATATTTATACTTGTGAATTGTAATAATGGAAAAGTTGTTAAGGTAGAATATATATATGTTGTGACAATATATATTTTATATTTGACGAGTGACGATATTTTAGATAAATGCAATTGCATTTTACATTATGGATAGATAAACATAGTTGTTTTGTTGATTTTAATCCAACAATAGTTATTTTGCTCGGGTTGTTTTTGCCGGAAAGAGCTTATGAAGTACAATAGAGGAAATATGGTCGTTATCGAATAATACCTTAAAAGCAAACAAGTAATATTTGTTTTGAAAATCTAAGGATATTTGATACGGAAGAATATTCAAATAAACATAAAAACATTTCTAAAATAAATAGGAATTTTGCACCTCAGAACAGAACAATATAAGTACCAGGAAGCATTCAAGGCCAAAATTTCTAACAAAAATAATATACAAAAGCTTCTTATGGCAGTTCCCAATTCCACTTCTCCTTGTAATTTACAATTAGTGTTCTTCCACAGCTTCTGCAATGCGACGCGTCATATTATCATAATTACAAATTGAGTATCCGTAACGAAATAATTACCAACTGTTTTCCAGACTTCAGTATTATATATTATGTTAAAATATCATCTGTTAAGCCACGAAGCGATGGCTCCATCCCACTAAAAAATCGACTATCATTTATATTTTAAGAAAATTTTTTAAAAAACATACACATGTTAACCTTTTGTAATCAACCCTGATGAATCAGGCGACTTATTGGAGTCCAGACTTGAACTTTCGGTCTGCGACATAATATCATGCATGATATTTGGATTGCAGACGGCATAGCGAATATGGAAGTCAGCCCACGAACTAAAAAACAATGTCTCCAGCAAAATAGATTGACATTTGGTTTTAATATGAAATTTAATTTAAGAAATTAAATTCAGCTTGTTAGGCTCTCCTTTACAAAATTCAGACATTATTGTATCCATAACGTAATTTTAATTCTCGGCAGTACATTCCGAAATTGTTTTCTAGCACGAGTCCATAAGACAGCCAGCATATTGTTCAGCATTTCCATTATTTCAAATTTATAAACTCGCTTTCTCGTTCTGTCAATACAGTAAAACTTAAAAAGATGTCAACTCCTTTAATGTGGAAAGCTTTAGAGCTTAGCAGAAATACCTATAGCAAACTTTTGTATGGCTATATATTTTATTCAGAGACGACAATCATGAAATTATCTGTACAGAAAAACAAGCAAAAACTTACTCCTTTGTACTGTTCATTTCTTGCCGCTGCCATAGTCATATCGATGGGAATAAATATAATCATAAAATTCATATTCAATTCAAATTCAGTAGGTTTAGATGGTCTTGTTTGTACAATAGCTGTTACCTTGTTTGCCATTTCGATTTTCAGTCTTAGTTTGATTTGCATTCCCTACGCGAATGAATATGCTTACAGTTTAAATATGCTGTTCAAGTTTCACACCAAATTTGACAGTATCTTTCAAAAGTTGGTAAATAGAAAGGACATGAATTTGGGACACATATACCTGCTCAAACGAGGTAACCATATTACTTTTTTTAAATATTCTTAAAATCATTTATTAATAAACAAGGTATTTGGATATTTAATATCTAAGAGATCACAAAGCTACTAAAAGGACACAACTCTGTGGACCCTGTAGGAATTTTAATGAATTGCATGGTAATATCCCAAATAGTTATCGGAATACTAATCGCTCCTTTAGGAATATTATTAGGCTATGATCCAATAACCGTGTCAACACGCGACTGGTCCTTAACAACATCTCAGACAACTGGGTTAACAATATTTAAGTACTTAATTGTTCAATGGTGCACTTTAGAAGGTTCTAGAATATTTTCTCTTAACATTGTAATAATATTGGCTTTCTGTAAGGCGTATATTCAGTGTCTCCAGAAGATCAAAATGTTACGTCCAAATATTCAAGCAATATTCCTCTATCAACAGCTTCGATATATTCTTAAAGTGGGCATGCACCAATTAAATATATTGTAGGAGTTCTAATGTTAATTGGACCACTATATATTATAATTGGTAATATAATTATAATTAAATTTTCAACAACATTGCCGATCCAGTTGTATCTCATTTTTTTAAAGTACAGGATTTTTGTATGCTGTAGTCTTTCAAAGCGTACCAATTCCCACTGAATGCTATGAGTTTAGTAAAAAGCTATTAAGCCATTATTGGAGTGGTAGAAGTCGACTTGAATTTAGGACTCAGAAACGCTCTCAATTCCTAATTTGGAGGAAACTTGTAAGAGCTCAGGAGCCACTTAAAATTTATTATGGAGTTGCTGCTTTCAAAAACTCAACAAAGACTAATTTGTCGTGTACAAACATTGTCGACTACACAATTAATATTATACTGCTAATGGGATAATTGTAATATTCACAAATATTTTCCATATTTTTAAGTAAAATAATAATTAGTAGATAAAACAGACTTACCAGATAATTTACAAGTTTAATTGGTGTACTCTACTAATTAGAAAATACTCTTTTTCATCAATGGATGAACCCTTAAAACTAATTGGCTAATAAATAATAATTAATGTACTCATAATTGTATAAAACTTGATTTGGTAGCAACTTGAAACCTGTCTGGTAATCATTTGCCGCCAGAAATTTTAAACATGAAATGTTGAACAAAACCAATCATAGAGTTGGGATTAGCGCCAAGATTACGATTTTAGTGCATGGCATGGTTTTCAGGAATGAATCATCACAAA
>JAQIXW010005287.1:0-10574 GCA_034700685.1 Willowsia buskii | reverse complement strand
TGTCCGAAGTATTAATCAATCATAGGAATTACGAATCGAATCGAATGTGTTTTAAATTGCCCCAAAAATGTAATTAATAACTATAATGTACCTTATATTTAGCGCATTTTTGACCGAGCGTTGTAATTGAACAAAGGTGCTCGATTACAGCCTCATCATCAGGCGATTGAATTTGTCTAACAGTCTGATCCAACAGCTCTCAAACTGTCAAACTCCCGTTTTTCCCAACTTGCTAAAAATTAAATTTTTTTTGCGATAAGAACATCGTCACACGCAGCGTAGGTGTTGCCGTTGCGTTGTCTGAAACAGCGTACATGATCATTGAACGCTGGGGTAGAATGAATAAGCGCAAGCAGGCCTGAGTTGAAGTGAATTTAGCCACGTAATGTCTGAGAGACTGTGAGAAGAAGACATTATTTGTCTACTTTTGACTTGTGGGGTTGTTTAGGTTTGCAGCTTGCAGTACTTCCCTTTGTACAAAAGAAAAGACAGATGATTTGTACTAGAGTTTTTACCATTCCTATCCACTTTCCTCGTATCGTACCGTATAGAATTAGTTAACTAAATTTAGACTAAAAATTTAAATGGTCTCTTTAGGTAGGTTGTAGGAAAAATGTGTTGTAGATAAATAACAACTAAAAAGACAATATTTGATATTGGTGCTTCATTTTCTACGTTATGAAAAAATAGATGAATTGGTATTCATCAGTCTGTTGTATGTGCCTCTGTCATAAACTGTCATCTATGGGGATTTATATTATTGTCAACAGTGTCAACTAGCTATACTCGTTATCCTTTTTTTAATTAGCGTCAAGTCAGTGTTGGTTTTGAAAAGCTGATTTCTTTTGACATATTTTTGTCAATTGTCATTCAAAATCCCTACTGAAAACGCTGAAAATTCATACTCAAAAATGAATTGGTACAGTGGCAATATTGCGGAAGCTGTCCAGCGATCCAAGCAAGAAGGCGCTGTATTTTTTGTCGCAATTTTGGGTAATTACAAATACATTAAATAATTTACATCATGGGAAGTTGATTAGTTATAATTTTTTCCATATGATATACTGTTGTACTGTTTAAAATATAATAAATAGGCGATGACGATTCATCAAAGAAGTTGGAAGAAGCTGTAAATAATTCCGAAGTTCAATCAGTTTTAACCAATGGAAAATATGTCGGCATTAGATTGAACGCAAACTCACAAGAACATCTTCAATTTAAGCAGATTTGTAAGTTGTTTTTACTCCAGTTTTACAATCTTAAAGATAAATGGTGTAATAAAAGATATATACATACAGTTCAATTTGCCGTAATTACATATACGCTTGTTCATCAACAGATTCAAATGCAGAGTCGCCATGCTTGTATTTCATTTCCTTGATGGGAGCACCAGTCGAAATCGTACATGGAGATTCTTCGGTAAACGACTTAAAGGACCGGTGCTCGTCAGCATGGTCAAAACATTCCAAGGTTTTGCAAGCTCAGAAAGCTCCTCCACAACCTCCAGCTCAACCACCAGCGCAGGAAGAACAAGCATCGACATCACAATCACAACCGATGACACAAACATTAGGTGCTGGAGAGCCGGTCAGAAGTCGTGAAAACACCCCAACAATACAGGAGTTGGAAGATGATGCCTCAAATGAAAATTTATCATTGGAGCAGAGGATTGAAAGAGCACGACTGTTGGCCGCCGCCCGAGCAAAGTTGAAGTTAGAGGAAGAAGCTGAGGTATTTGCCCCACCTATTTTATATTAATTATGTCCGTTACAATTTACAATCTGTCAATGTATGTGATGTGTGTGTTGGAGTTAATGCTGGAAGGTACTTAGCGTAATCGGTTCATTTGTTGTTCTTTCCAAAATTAGGAAGAACGTAAGCGCGAAAGGGAGCGTCGTGAAGCAGGGAAAGGTATGGCTGAGCTTAAGCGATGGCAGGACGAACAAGAAGCCAAGCGTTTGATTGAAGAGAGGAAGAGAGAGAAGCGAGAAGAACAGGCTCTGAGACAGCGTTTAAGAGAACAAATTGCTCAAGATCGGGCTGAACGTAACTTAAGGACGAACGCCTCTATAGTTTATGATGGTGCTGAGCCAAGCCCTTCAACAAACCAGCAGAAGCCGAGTGTAACAACAAGCGCCCCCACAAATTATGCTGGAAAAGCCAGACTTCAATTTAGAATGCCCGATGGCTCTTCACAAACTCATAGCTTTGAAAAAGACGTGGCGTTGGGACACGTTCGGAAGTATCTCAGTGACGGTGAATACGTAAAATTCAGGTAAAAAAATAAATGTTTTCCCTCAAATAATTTGTATTGGATACTTGTTTTGAAAAATAAATAATTTTTATTGTATTTTTTAGTAATTTTAATCTGTGCGTAGCTTTTCCCCGGCGAGAGTTTACGTCCACCGAGTATGAAAAGTCATTAAGCGAATTAGGTCTATTACCCTCTGCAGCTCTTTTAGTTATTCCGGTAAGTTAAACAAAACTTTGTATACTGCTAAGACCAATAAACTATTGTCCGTAGTCCGTGCAGTATTGGTATTGTGAAACAAATTCAGTGAAATAATTTTATATCTCATTTTGTCAATCCTTTTAGGCCGGAGGAAAAGTTTTTGCTGCTGCGTCTGGAAGCGGGGGTCTCGGTTTATGGGCTTGGTTTACCACTCTTCTAGGGTATCTCTTTTATCCAGTTACATATTTGTTTGGTATGGTTCAACGGGCTTTGCCTACCAGCGGAAGCGACAGTAGTCGACCTGTGACTAGCGGATCAAATACTGTCAACCGCGGTGAAAATCGTTTAGGCGGTTCCGGTTCTGGGTCAGCAAGACCTGGAAATCTTGGGAAACCTAGTGCTGGACCCTCTTCTGGTTCATCTGAGGATATTCGAAAACGTAGCACCAATGCTGATAGGTATTTCTATCAAATACGCTTTTATGACATGATATTTGAAAATGGGGATTTGTAATGATGCCGTTAGTTCCAAATTAAACCTGAAATGTGATGTATTTTTTAAAATATATTGTGTACATAGAAAATCTGACGGAAATATTCATCGACTCAAAAGCCAAGAGACCGATTCAGATGACGATTTGGGAACGTGGAATGGAAACTCTACTCAGCAAAAACCACGTTAAACCCATCTTTAGACTGAAAATCAAATCATCACTTTACTTTCATTTTGCGAATACGATTATCCCGAACGACAGCGAAAGTGTATTAATGTAGGAGATTTTAGAATTATTAGTAGCTTTTGCGTATATAGTTGTGTAGTAGAAGTTGCTATTTTCTTACTAGTTTGCTTTTGCATCAGTCTCGGTTCAGGTACTACAACTTGCAGTCACGTTTAGCGAAAACTGTCTATTTATATATCGTTTCTAGTTAACAGTGATGGTCATAATCATTTAGTTAGTAGAGTAAATTTTATGTTCGATTTAGTGTATTCTTTAATTTTACTCTCTATTGGCGTCAGTTTATAATCAACCTGATTTTTAAATAAATCTGCAGAAAGCATAAGATTTTTAGTACAAGTTTGTAGGGCGTGTGGACACGATTCGCAATTATAAATTTGGGATCCGTATTATTTTGATCACTGTAATTAATATTGTAAGTATTTTATGAGTGTTTTAGTTATGAATATATCAGCAAATAAAATCCATGTTTTTGATGCACAAAAACAAAGAAGCAAAATTATTTTTCTAATTAGCAAACATTATTTATTATTAATTTTGATCACACAAATATAATATAATGGCTGAATTTAAGTACATATTTACAAATCTGGAATTAAATAAAATTTCTTTTGTTACTCATAGTATGCAGCGCTCGTTTGTAAACATTTAGCTTATGCGCAAGTACATAGACATACAAGCGCTCTTGGCCATTTGCTTGCTTCATTGACGGTTGAAGCAATTAAAAAACAACTTACGATTAGCTAGTCATTTCAATACATTCATATATCAACACGTGTTACGGCGATTTTTTGTACCGAATTACAAATTATACTGGTTTTGTGAGTTACGTTCATTCGTATCCTGCATTTTTTTGGTTTATCTAGTATTTACAAGCCGTGGTATTCACTTAACTGAATTCGATTCAACGAAAGCACTAAAGTGTTCCTCATAAATTAAAAATGCAATCTAATGTTTGAAAATACAGCTAACATTTAAGTTTACTTGTAATTTTGAAAAGCGTGAAAATACTGATAATTGGTACATTATTCGTTTATAAAATCCAGTGTTTAAATCTAAAAATCTAACGCATAATAATTGTATTTAGTTAATTTAGTAACAGGAAGTCTCAAATTCAAACAGATTAATGATTACTGTATTTCAAAGAGCGATTTCTAACTTGTATTTCTATATCTAAAATTGTAATTTCATTAATTATCCCATTCTATTAGTATCCATCAGTTGCACCCTACAAAGATTCTCTGCTAATGAAAAATGTTAATTTCAAAGGTCATGGCATTGTACTAAAGTTCCTATTTTTATTTGCATGATTCGTTCATAGACGATATATAAAGTTTAATATTCGAAAGATGGGGTTTTCAGAAAGTCTTGTCAGTTGCGTACACCAGACCAGACATATATAATGCTATATTTAGTGCAATAGTTACATTGTTTTGTTGGTATGCATATCATGTATTGTTGATTGCATGCATGTCGCAGGTTATCCGGCTTTGACTTGCTGGTCAAGCTTTTTCCCGTTTTGTAATAAGAACAATGTACCAAATACCATTATTTTTACGATTTATCTAAATGCTCAAAAAACTAACCACCAATAATATAAGTATGGAATCGGATGCTTAATAATTTCAGAGACACATTGCACGCAGACGCAAGACCATAACGAGCTAAATTACCCTACATCGGCTCGGGTGTGATATATATGGTGACGGTGACGACTTGCCTGCATGCGCGTTTCTTTTTAATCTAGTATCCTCAACATTTGCAGGTACTTTCATTCATGTCCGTATTGGAATGTAAACAGGGAGTTAGAGTTTAATTCAAAAAATAAATGATTTCCCTATATACTACAGACTACAGACCAATACATGTAATTAACAGTGTAGAAAACAATGCATTAAAAGTACTGAATTTCTTAATAACTCAATTTTTTTGTACACCAAAACCAAAAACATTTGTAAATTTCCATCAACGCTATCTACATTGTTGCATTCACTAAATGTAACCAATCGGAGCTAACGTAAAGCACAATTTCATTTAAACTAATTGAAATATTATGACTGACTAAATCTACACCATTCATAATTTCACAACATTGCTAATATGCTTTAATGTTGTTGATTTTCAAGTTTACAATGTTACACAAGTTAAAAGTATTTATTGCATCATAGTTTATATCAGGGTACAACATATTACATAAACATAGCATAATAGCATCCGTTTGCTTGTCATAAATTATATATGAAGGGTGAAATTACATCCTTCGAACGAGCAATCTTTAATGATTAGACAACTAAAGATTTTTTAAATCAATGTTTACAATATTTTGTAGCTTTCGCCCCCTCCTTATAATGATTAGTAGATAACTTTTCTACAAGAGTATATTATATATAGTTTAATCCACTGCTTTCGTAATGTATAATTTTCCTTCTCATTAATACGAACTGATTTCCTTAAACAACATTTTACTAATAGTGGCACAAGTCCAGCTCGGCCATACTTTAATTTACATGCGTATATCTAAATATAACACTCATATTTCATTTGTATTTTTAGAGTCCATGTCGCATGACTCAAGCATCACGAATTATCATGATTATAAACAACATTTCTAATATAATTTCATATCAGATCAGATACCTAGCTGGCAATAGGGATAGAATATTAATTTGCAGCCAGGATTATTTCAACTAAAGGAATATTTAAAATTAAATCGATGACAGAAGAACCACAATACAAGATTCTAAAATATCATAGTCTTAATCATAATCCATCAATTCAAATAATGTTTTATTTACTTATGTACCTGATACACTTTCAAGGATAAAAAAGAAATACGGCTTTTGTTCTCATGTATATCTGGAACGTCTCAAGACGTACATCGTTTACACCCTCTGTCTCATATAAAGTTGGTTTGTAAAGATATTTTAAACTACTTTAGTATGCATTATCAAGTTTAAGTTTTGAATTCTTACAATCGATAAAAATTTGTTTCATATATCTTAGCTTTGTAAGCTATATAAAATATGGTACCAATTATTGTTGATCTTAAGTATTCAACTTTTATAATTTATTATGACTTTGTGTGGCCCAGTATGATAGTTATATTAAATAAAATATTCTTCTATGCATTGTCTGTGTATGCGTATCGCTATAATGACAAATCAAATCCTTTATGGCTTTATAATAGGAACATTCAAACTATAATTACCTCTCATGAAAACCTCTTTTCAAATGTAACTCGTTTGTCCGTTTAAAAATAAATATTAAAGTATGTATTTACATTGTGTAAAACATTATACAAATTATTACTGACTGAAATGGAGATATATATTCAATAATACAAATGAACCATGAGAGTACAGAATACCCCATAATCTTCATCGTATTTACTCTATCAAAATTTAACGCGTAGTTAGAGAAAATATAGGAGTTTTAAAAGATTTAAAATAAAATCATTCTCCGTAGCTAAAATGTTAACAATAAGATATATCTTCATGAAGTTGCTCATCATCGAATATTATTATCTCGATCAAATAATTTACAGACAGGGAATAGTAGAAATGAAATATACAGCGTGGCTTTTGGCTAGATAATCTCAAATTTGTCATATTGATTTTGATGCAAATATATTATGGTAATACCAATGCCAACTTAAAAATAAATGTTAATGTACATTTTAGTAATCAGCTCAAAGTAAGTTTTGACTCACTTGATGAGCAAAACAATGATATTCCACTTGAAACCACTTGACAGGTCCCCAGAAAAAATAGTTAGAATGAAAGTAAATCTGGCAGAATATACATATACCTTACACGTTACTGAGATAATCTCAATTCACCCCTTGTCACCGAATTTCTATAATAATAAGCAAAAGATGTACATAAATATTATAGTCTAAACTGTGATGGTTGAAGTAATGAGGGACTCTAGTTCAAGTCCATCAATGACTAGAGGAAGATACTTCTGGATAGTGTTTGCTTAGACGGCTAATTAACACCTATTATTTTATTTGCTAGGAATGAATCACCCATGTTGCTTTGATGAGAGTAAAGCTGTAGTTTGCGTGTACGGACATCCGCCCGCACGCTCTTATACCTGCTTTTCATCGACATAATAATATGATGTCTAATTACAGAACAATTAAAAGTTGTCATAATGGAATGTGGTACATATAGGTACGCAATAACAATAACCCCTATAAACGTCATATTTTTTTACCCTAAAGTCGTATCATGTAGAGTCCATAAATTCTATAATATTGAATGTATCGTTATCACGAACCATATAACAAGTCTATGAAATCAAGTCAAACTAAGTATTAAGTGTTCAAAATTTCGCATTCATAATTATTTATCAAGTTTAAAGGATTATTTTAATCATACATTCCTACATATAATTATTTTACGAATTGACTCAACATTATTAGATTTAAAATCAAAATAGTTAGAATGCATAGGGATAATACAATTTTATACTTCAAAAATCCATTGGGAATTTTTTGATTTTTTGCATCGTCTGCACTCTGCATTGTTTTAGTCATCGAAAGAAGAACTTATCCTGGCTGAAACGCGAAAATGAATAAAGCATATTATGTACCTAGATCTAACTTAAATGCCTATTTTTTAGCTGATTGTAGAGACGTGATTTGGATTGGGACGATTTGCTTTAGCATTTTTCCATTATCGACTTTTTCCTTTTTACATGACGGAACAGAAGGCCATTCCATCGTTCATAATTTCGTGCATGAGAAAAGCCTGACTTTCCATGTAGACAGCATCATTTAACTCATTGCAAGATGGGTCGTGGCGATCCAGTGTCTGTAAATAAAACAAGAGAAGAGGGAACAATACATTAGTATCAAATTGCATTAAACAACATGCAAGTATTTACCGCCTTAGAGACATCACAATTTCATATGTTATAATATTTCTAAGTTGTTAGTCCAAAATATATTTGGTCTTTACAATCATATGCATTTTTATCATGTTTGCAACTTGAAAATTGCAAGCCCAAAATCTCATCTTTAATAAGATATACATAAAGTGTAGGAATAAATTATAAACGAACGAACGATTTGGTATCACATTCCTTAGAATTAATACCGAAACTCTTTATGTCATCGTTTGCATAAAAGTGTTTTTCTTTCTTACATGCTGCAGGGCACAGAGTTTTTACATACTTCTGTCTTCTGTTTAGTATCTTGTTACTTCGTATCGTGAGAACAAAGAAAATTTATCCGTTTATCCTAGCACCCTGGAACGTACACTATCAATCCTAGTACAGAAGCGCTCATTAATCTACCTACTCAAGACGTGGACTTTCTGTTGTGCTTCTTAGGATATCTCAAGAAAGACGAAGAGAAAAAAACTAATCTAAAATCCCTAAAGAATGATGAAGATCCTTTTACTTCGGAGTAGAAAATACAACACCATTAATACCGCATACCACTTTTACAATATTATTAGATTCGGTCTCACACTCCAAGATTTGAGTGCGGTGAGACACTGCGTAAATTTACAATTATTATTGCCTTTCACCCCGTCGTGGTATTACGTCTTTTTCGTCGAATAGAGGAACAAGCTAAAATTTATCTCAGGTTTTGCAATAACGATGCTCTTCTGTGGGATGTTTGGCCGTGGGGTATTTTGCAACGTCATACTCAAATTGATATAATATAAATATACTATTTTGCAGCAATTCTCAGTCCCGAAATGTTCGAATTTATTGTATACCTCAATATCCATAAGTAAAATATGAACATTGACAAGACATTGCATGTAGTCTCAAATGTATGTAGACATTATGCAACTTCTTGGCAAAAGCTTCGTTTCACTTGTCGGATTTTTTTTACATGGAGGTGCTGGAGTAGTTACGCTTGTAACGATCGTATTTTAGCTTTCTTTCGCAAGTTCTCTCAAAGGATCTTCTTTCACACTTAAGCATCCATCCATCCAAGGGAAATCATTAAGGGCCTGGTAATTTTATATGTCAATCTACGTAATATCCGTTTTCGTCTTGTTGAGTGAGACTAACTATACCAACTAATCGCAGTATTGCTTCATCTCTTACTTTTCCCATGGAGTATAATTAAACATAACTATATTTGCACATCAATGCCAACAGAACTGGGAAAGTAAATGTACACATCATGCTGCGGTTGATAACTAGCAAGCGCGTGTAGTTGAAGAGCATTTTGTTGACCAAGTAATTTGATACTTGCAGGCAAACACATGCAGGCTTAGCAAAAACAGGTTTATAGTTATTAAATGTTATAGCAAACGTGTATGGCCTTGCCAATCGTAATCGCTCTGCATTTCGTAAACCATATTATACGTCTCCTGTATCCTCCAAAACGGACATTAGGATTATTATCCGTGTACCACGTCTGCCGTAAGAATGTTGTTTGCTTTCACTTCATAAACCTACATGTATAAATGCACACCAAACTGTTCTGCGTTGCTTTCGACGAGAATTGTAAATATAACATGATTCTTTGCAATTAGGGAATTTCTAAAAGTCATAGATTTGGTTTTGGCACATCATACAGTTTTGTTTTTTATTAAAAAGAAGGACAATTAAATGTTTTGCTCATAATATACTTCAATAATTATATGTTAGCTTGTAATTTTATTCCTCTTTTTATGACCAAAAACGAGGCAGAACAAAAAGTGTGACAATTTATTGGCTTAAACTCAGAAAAGCTTGATAAAATACAGGAAATAAATAAAATATTAATGGTGGCCTTGTGGTGTACATAAAATAAATATCGTACAACCTATTTATGAACGTGTTTCACTGTGACACGTAGGTAAGCATGCTAAAACATACTTGACGTGTCACCTAGCAGATACAACACACGCCTGTTATGTGCTAAATCCTTCGCCAAAGAGAATGGAGAAAAGAGCTTTTACGTTCACAATAATTCCATCCTATTGTTCTGATTCCCACATCACAACCTCTACATACACAAGATGACATACACACACTTTCACATCCTGTTCAAGCTACGAGCAGTAAAACATACAATTATTATAGTTTGCTTCCTCTAACATTCTTTGTTAACACAAAAAGCAGGGGTAAAAGACGACTGGGACATGAGAAAGCCAGGGAAAATTACTTTCTTTCCCGCAAATATGATTTCCCATTGCTACCACTTACTTAAAACACCTCAGCTACTACAAAACACTTTCACATACTTTCTTTCCCTCTCTCCTTTCTCTTTCTTTTTAGTCGCAACTTGTGTTCGCCTAAAATATATTGTAATGCCAGCTGAATACAAAAGGTTGCATGATTGTGGAATTCAAAGGGGTCTTCCCTTTTTTTCCTCGTCGTCATCATCGCGTACACTGCACACATTTTCAATGTGTACATTATGTGACCTTGATA
>JAQIXW010005286.1:0-10574 GCA_034700685.1 Willowsia buskii | reverse complement strand
ATGAATATTTCAACGGAAATTTAAGAAAATAAGTAGTTCTTAAATTTAGAAATATCTACATATAATAATAAGAAAAAATAGATGGATTGATTACTGATTGTGATTTTACTTTTAAAAGCTATTAGATTTTATAGATAAAGTAGAGAAGCAATTTCTTTAAAAATACCAAACAAATTCTGACTACCATACATTCTGCAAATACAAACGAGTTTCCTTTTTAAAATATGTTTGGTTAGTATTTCCTCGTAACTGATATTACTCACAAGGCTCGCTTCTACTACTTCAAATTCTGTCCGGCTCATTGTCATACAAAATGACTTCTACTAGCCAAAAAGACGGATTTAAACTTCTGGACAAATTATACGCACCATTGTTGCGTCCCTTGACAGTATGCTGGGATTCGAGCTATTATCGACTTACAACTGAAAGAAAAAATAGCAGAGTTGCTGGGTTTTGTATGAACTCTTTTCTGTCCTCCGTGATACTTGCCAGTTGTGTCTACGTCATTTTAAAATACGTATTCGTGAATAAAAACGGAATTGATCCTTCTGTGCCATTTCTTTATGCAATTGGGTTGATTGCTGTTGTCACGTGCTTCGGGTACACAGCATTGTATCTACGATATAAAGAGGTCCTAGATGGTTTCAACTCTCTTCTTCGACTTAAAGAAAGCATTTTTGAAGGTTTGTAAAACAACATTACAGTGTGTTTATCCGAAAAATATATTTCTAGCTTTAACTGACTATTTTTTATAGATTTCGGAGAACATGAACCTAAAAGTATTGTCGATTATATATATTATTTGACGGGACCAGCTGCTTTATCAACAATGACAGTGGTTCTTGTCACCGGTTTGGCATTCAATTTCGATCCCATGTTTTTCGCACTTGAGGACATCTCCACTGCTCCTGAGTATAGATCCAATATTGAGATATTTAGAAACTTGATCATTCGTTTTGTGCTTCCGCTGTTTGGAGGATTTGAAGTGTCTCGTACATTGGCGTTTACAATTATGTGTGGGCTACTAGCAATACAGAGTTTGCAAAACTGCTTAAAAGTTCTTACATTAAGTGGAAATTTTACTGTTTCGTTCAGGTTGAAATACTACAAAATGTTATTGATCTCATATTGCCCTCTTAGAGATATGTTTCTTGATTCTATTTCACTTACAATTTCAAATCTTTTCTTTGTCATTATATTTCTTGCTCTTGAGAGTTTAAAGTTTTATTCCAGAATCAATATATTTCTCTATATTATGGCGGTGATTATGTTTATCTTTACGACATTTGGTATGTATGTGTTGATCACAACCTTATCTGAGGTTTCTGAAATCAGTGTTTCGTTTCTGAGGAGAAGTCGATGTGACGCTAAACGAGATATTGGGCGGAGACCGTGTTCACGGTGGAGAGCAAAAAAGGAATTGTATTTAAATGTTAGAGCAACCCAAAAATTGGAAATATCATATCGTCCGTTTTCTGATATCCACAAAAGTTTCTTGTTTGATGTACTAGATAATGCAGTTATCCGGCTTGTGGATTTACTTCTTTTGTTTGAGAGCCAACTGTATGAATTATAAAAATTATTTGTTTATTCTTCTACACTCATATGCGATTAAATTCACGTAAACATTATATTATACGAATAAATTAATCACAATATATTCGTATAATATTGAAGTTTAATTATTTATGTTTTATCTTTATTCAGTATTTTTATTATTGCTGTGGAATTAAACTTATTTATGGAATATGTATAATCTTAGGTTTACCTATATACAAGTACAATATATTACATATATACAATCATGTATACAAGTTTTTGAGCTTGCAGAGAGTTAATATTGAGCACAGTAGTTGGAAATTGAATCCATGTCTTTGTGAATTTAAATCTAAGGGATAAATATTGTTACACAACATGTCTAGGAAGTTATACAAAAAACTAAAAAATGCCTACCCTTGCTTAAAATAGGATCGTACAAAAACAATTAACTATTTTTCTTATAGCTTTCAACATTATTCCATAGTAAAGCAAAGTAAGATGATTTATGTTTCAGAAAGCGTCATACTACGCAAAACCTATCCTACTCTTATTAAACTGCCATTTTTATGAAAAAGCTTTAGATATGGATGATATCCAGTTCAATTGCCAGTTAATTTACTTACTGAATTATTAAGTATGCTTTTGGCTTCGGTTTTTAAAATTAGAATTGTTTTTGCACGATTTTAAACCCACACATTTTTTTATATTACAATTATGTGGGTTGTAAGGATAAGCCTTTGTCATATAAATAAGTTTCCATTTGGTAAGATGGTATTTGTATTAAAGATAATAATGTTTCAAACTGTAATATTAATTAAAATGGCCAATGGAAAATACATTTTAGTCAAAAAGACTCAATAAAAATATGATATACTCAATATATGATTAAGCCAAGCTTATGAATTGCTATTTGTGATGACATCATTCAAACTACCGTTACGCTTCTGCTTATGGTTTGTGATACATTTCAAAATTTTTAACGGTAAAGTAAGATTCTAAACTTTAGATAAGTAGAGATATACAGCTTAATTTTTATATTAACTAAGTATCTGAGGAGAAATGTATGTGCAGTGCACAGATTCGTTTTTACGGAAAAATTAAGAGTAAAAATAGTTTTTCTGCTTGTCTTCTTCCATCTGCTGCGATCTCGTTCGGACCTGTTTTGCTACTTTTGTTAGTGTAAGAAAAGTGATGACTGGTGGGCGAGGTGAAAGTTGATTCTTGTGGGAGTAAAAGAAGATGTTCCGGGACAAGCTGAAATTCTTGATGACGTATGCATCTTGACTTATATAGGAACTACCTTCCTGAAAATGTAATCAAGAAACTGATTTAAAAAAAACATCTACAACCAACTTAAACGATTCCGTAAGCCACTCTTCTTTAATTTTTCGTTGTTTATTGGCATCAGAGCAGCAATTATTTGCAACGTCGTTTTTCATTTATAGAAAATGTCGCGGGACTCATTTCGATTTAACGGAAAATTCATGTTTTAGTTAATTGTTTGTTTCCAAGATGGAGCAACCCACACATATATCATATTTTTAATAGCAAATATTTCAAAAAAAGTTTCCAGATCTTCAGAAATGTAAGAACACAATCACCTTAGCAATCTTGATCATTATATGTGGAGAATATTAATTAATTGTAATTACAAAAGTTTGAACAAGTTTGTCCAGGTTACATATGCCTATTATACCATGTACTAGCATGATAGTTTCTTGACAAGAATAGAAAATCCATTAAATTTGTGCGTTGGTTATCTCAATAAAAATTGAAGCACACATATAGCCCTTTCGGAATACCAATTTTTGTTGCTAATTAGTTAAAGAATGAGATTAGCCAAAAATAATATGTTATTATGCTTACTTAATACCAATTCAGGAAATACAGAAATAGCATGCTACTGTGTACATGTGTATGTATATCCTATAGCAAAAGTAATACAGAGCCCAAACTACTGGCTTCTTTTGTGCTATTTTACTCCGCGTTACTGTCATTCGCCCAAAAATATTCAGTTCAAACAAATTTCAAAATTCAAAGCTCCATTAAATCGAAAATTTCTTCAATAAATTCTTTAATATTTTCGTAATACCCATAGTTTTTTTATCATAAAAGAATTATGGCTACCAAATTCGAAATCATACTGATATCGGCTTTGATAACCAATCCGTTTACACAATCCTCAAACATTACCAACAACGTGAACTTGCCAATCATGTACTTAGATGGATTGGAAGAAATCTTGAGCCACATTAACTGTCATCATGTGCACATTTTTTCGCAAAACGTTCAATACTATTTGAAATTCTTGTCGTCAACATCTCACATTGACAAAACGTTAACAGTATCAAGCGTATTCTTGCCAGAAATAAACAAATATATCATCGACAACTTTTTCCAATATAAAATTTTATATAGGTTTGGATATAATAATATTAGCAATAAAGCAAATACGAGGGACTCTCCTGTATATGAGGACAGATTACTTTCTTTAAAAACGCAAATACACTTAAATGCACTTTTACATCCGAGGCTTACTTGCATATTTAGCCTCGCCTTATTCCAAAGACAAGTTTGGAAATTTTACACAGAACACGCCCATTATTGGTATCTTCCTGTATATGTCGCCTCTGTATATACACGATACCTTATAATTAGTCCAGAATTTGTGCACGCGGTTTACATGGAATTGAGGCAACAGAACGAAAATGAGCCGGAAATCACATCCCGAGAAATTTACGAAAATGTGAGTGCATCGCTGATATATAACAACAATGTGGGTTTACTGCAGTGCAAAACTACGCAAATTGGCAAAGTCTCACAGGAGATATATTTGGAATATTGCATGCACAAATATGTCTGTATTTACTGCCTCCCAAAACCAACTTTTATAAACCGTTACGAAAACCAAACAACCATTAACATTTTGGATATTGGAACATTTTCTAATTTAGCAAGAAAGTATGGATATCCCAGAGAGTGGATAACCCGTGAACATTTCAGAGACAATGAAGTAGATTTCAGGCCTTACCAATTGACAAAAAATATATTTATGACTGAGGGAAAACACTTTTCATATGTTATCCTAAATTTATTGTATAAAGTGGCAGGAAATAACGTTTCCCTTTTGACTTCTTCTAAAGTGAAGTCCAAAGGCGATCCCATTTCTTTACGATTCGTTGAAATGCAAGTTCGCCTTGATTTCAGTGGATTCCAGGGAGAGCATTCGAAAGCATCAACTTTCGTTTTTGTTTCCACTGAAGGCTACAACTTTCTCACATGCTATTCCAACGAACATATTACATTTGATTATCTACTTACTCCGCTTCAATGGGATTTATGGGTCTCTTTAGCTGCCTTAGTTATGGGATTAGTTGGGCTCGCAAATTTCCACAGTTTTGGGCAAAGCTACTTCAACACCGGAAGTTACTCTACTGTTCTCTATTTCTATCAGGTTTTGCTAGAAAATGGACCATCTCTACCAAAATGTTTGGAGGCAAAGGACAATGTAAAACTGGTTGTGTCGATATGGCTATTACTTGCCTTAATTTTGACAAACGGTTACAAAGGCATTGTTACAGTTGGATCGGTAGCTCCACCCCCAAAGACAACAATTTACAGATCTTTCCCAGACTTGAAGTGCAACGGTGACTTGACAAGTGGAGACTGCGTTCAAGTCTTCTCGGATTTGAATGTGGAATGTTTTAACGATTGGGAAAAATCTACTGATCTTACGATTGCTGTCAACATTTATGATTTACTAAATCAAGGCATTTATTGCTACACAAATGTGTATTTATTGATTGCGGAGATTGTTTCAAAATATAAGCCATCCTTAAATGTGGATAAGCTTAAAGAATCTGATGGTGAAAGAGTCTCTAGCTGGCCGGAAAATAAACAGTATTACAGGCTGAAAGACAAGGCATACCATTGGATTCCACCGAGAACTGTAAATGGGGCAACTGTAGACGTCAGGTCGGCAATTGAGTCGGAAATAGTTCAGTGCTCAAACAAAAGTGTTTTGATAGCAGAGTCGGGCTATATTCAAAAGGAGGAGGAGTATCTAGTTTCGAATTATCCTTCGAAGAAATTTTTCAGAGGAAATGAGACGATAGAAACGACACATATAGCCTGGCTGTTTTTTAAGCCGATGGGATCCAATTTACCTGTGAAATTTGTAGGGTTGATAGAAAATGGCATATATTGGCAGGTGAAGAAAATGTTTGATCGACAAATGTGGTCGAGTGAGAGAATTAATTTTCCGAGATGGAACAGCTTAAGAGAAGAGTTTGTAAAACCTTTGTCATTATCTTCAAATATTCAAACAATATTTTACATATTTTTAGTTGCCATAGCAACTGCATTCATACTTTTAGTATTTGAGTGGATTTCTGATAGTTTTAAAGAAAAAATGTTTTGTACCCGTTTACGCTACAGTACTAAGAAATTTACCATGAGAGCATTTAGCTTTTACAGAAGATTGAAAAATGTACGATCACAGATTTTGCTTGTTAAAACTAAAAATATAGATAAGCCCACAAACAAAGCAAAGTTAAAGAAAACAGAACCATAGTAAATTTTAGTACCTACATAAAATGAGTTAAATATCGAACAAATGATAAGTAGAGTATATCGATTAAATTAAATCGGTACCATATGAGGTGTTGACATAACATACTTATTTTTGCGTATAAGCTTTTTTTTAATTCCACTATCAGTAATAGTATTCAATTATACTAATTAATTGTCTAAAACACAATACATACGTACTAGCATAATTATAAAACTAATATCTTACATAATTTAGTGTAGTAGTGATGAAAATTTTATGTAAACGATCAAACTAATTATGATGGATAAGATTACCATTTGCGATCTTACTACGCGCTACCAAGCGAAATGAAAAAAACAATAAACAAATTGGTAAATGCAATTATACATCTATTTATTATTATCTATGGAGCTGTATATCTGAAAACTTTCAATTTTCAAGCAAAATGCTCTCAACTATTTTACCAGTTAAGAATCATGCACCATTATTATAAAATTTATGTAGAAGCCAATCATTGTTGGTTACATTTGTTATGACTCCGGATACATAAACAATCGTTTCGTTGGGACATTATATCTTTGTCATCTTAACATTTAAATACCAATACTATCAGTATGCTCACAGAAGCTTGGAAAATGTTATATAAAGTTTCATAAAGTTATGCAAACATTATATACCATTATTAGTCGTTGTAAAATTAAAAGAAAAACAACTTTTGCGTGTAATGTTTTTAATTAATATTAAAGCGCACTCGTGGCCAACTCTAAATTGCCTTTTTTCTGATTAATAACTCAATTATAACTCAAATTTGTTATTTGTTATTACACCATCGCTACTTTATTTTTATGCTAATATGCTTATATATCACCACTCCAAACAAGTTAAACTGGCTAGACCAAACACACGTACGTGTCCCTTCATAATACTAAGTCAGATCTACTGGCGTATTTTTAAGCCATATCACAGTTATCTGCACAAACTTGAGCCATTTCAATTAAAACATACAGCCCTTTGCCCCGTATATTTTCTTTTTACAAACCATGGCTAAAAGACTACAATTCGTGCTGATGACATTTTTGGTTTTCACGCCATTTGCACAATCCTCAAACGTTACAAAGAAAGGCAACTTACCACCCATATATTTAGATAGACTGGAAGAAATTTTGAGCAACATTACATGTCATCATGTGCACATTTTATCACAAAACGTTCAATACTATTTGAAATTCTTATCCTCATCATCTCACAATGAAAAAACGTTTACAGTAGCAAATGTATTCTTTTCAAAGTTAAGCAAATATGTCGTCGACAAGTTCTTTGATTATAAAACCACATATGGATTTGAAATGAAACGATTTCCTACATTTGGAGACAGATTATTTTATTTAAAAAACCAAATACATCTAACACCACATTTACACCCGCGACTAACATGCATTGTTAGTATAGCCTTGTTCCAAAAACGAATTCGGAGATATAAGAAGCAGTATTTCCATTATTGGCATCTACCAATATACATAGCGTCAATGTATACACAACAACTCATAAGTGGTGAAGATTTTGTGCACATGATTTACATCGAGTTGCGGCAACATAACGATAATAAGCCAGAAATTATATCACAGGAAATATACTCATATTTAAGTGAGTTATCGTATTTTAACAACAAGGTTGGTATACTTCAATGCAAAACTAAACTCAAAGGGAAATCTTCACAGGAGATGTCTTTGGAAAATTGCCTGCATAAATATGTCTGTATTTGCTGCCTTCCCAATTCAACTTTAATAGACCGTTACGAAAATCAATCAATCATTGACATTTTGAATATTAGAACTTTAAATCACTTAGCAAAATCATATGGATATCCCAGAGAGTGGAGAATCCAAGATTTGCATTCTGGAAGAGAGGTGGATCTCACGTCATACCAATCGACCAGAAATATATTTATGATGATTAAGGGAAAGTACTTTCCATATGTCATATTAAACGTGTTAAATAAAGTGGCAGGAAATAATGTTTCCTTTTTGACCTTATCAAAAAAGTCCAGAGGTCATCTCTTTTCTGTACGACAAGTCAACATTCAACTTCGCATTGACATGAGTGGTATTCCCAATGCATTAATATATTCGAATGCTTCAACCTTCGTTTTTGTTTCCACTAAAGCGTACAACTTTCTTACGTGCTATTCAAATGAACACATCTCATTTGAATATTTGCTTAATCCACTTCAGTGGGATTTATGGGTCTCTTTAGCTGCTTTAGTGTTAGGATTAGTTGGGCTCGCAAATTTTCACAGTTTTGGGCAAAGCTATTTCAATACCGGAAGTCACTCCAGCTTTCTCTATTTCTATCAGGTTTTAGTAGAAAATGGACCATCTCTACCAAAATGTTTGGAGGCAAAGGACAATATAAAATTGGTTGTGTCAATATGGCTATTACTGGCCTTAATTGTGACTAACGGTTATAAAGGCATCGTCACGGTTGGGTCAGTAGCTCCTCCCCCAAAGACAACAATTTATAGATCATTTGAAGATCCGAAATGCAAAGATGACTTAATAAACAGTGGCTGCGTCCGTATCTTCTCAGACTTGGATGTCGACAGTTTTAACTGGTGGGAGAAAGAGAGCAATCTTGCAAGCGCTGCTAACGTTATAGATTTAGAAAATCGCTGCAAAAATTGTGAAACAAATTTTCTTACGTATATTATCAGGACGGGCTTGAGACATATTTTTGCTTTGGGTACTCATGATGGTACAGGATCCTCCCTTTGGCCGAAGAAGCAACAATATTACAGGCTGGCAGACCCAAAATACCATTGGTTTCCCCCAAGTATTGTGAATGGAACAACTGTGAACATTGGGTCAGCAATTGAATCGGAAATAGTTCAATGTTCAAACAAAAGTGTTTTGGTGGCAGAGTCCGACTATATAATAAAGGAGGAAGAGTACTTGACTCTAAATTATCCATCAAAACAGTTCTTTAGAGGAAATGAGACGATAGAAACGACACATATGACATGGCTGTTTGATAAGCCAATGGGATCAAATGTACTTGCAAAGTTTGTAGGATTGATAGAAAATGGGATATATTGGCAAGTGAAGAAAATATTTGATCGTCAATTATGGTCAAGTGAGACAGTCAATTTTACAAGGTGGAATAGTATGCAGGAGAATATTGTAAAGTCTTTGTCATTATCGTCTAACATTCAAACAATCTTTTACATATTTTTAGTTGCCATAGTAACTGCATTCATGCTTTTAGTAGTTGAGCGTATTTCTGATTGTCTCAAAGTGGCAATATTTGATGAACGTCTACGTAACATCAAAAGGAAATTTTGTTTGGTACCATTTTCTTGTAAACGTTTGAGGAAATGGAAAAATGTACTGAAGAAATTTTTACGTAAGAAAGTTAATACAACAAGTTCTAAAATGTATGACAAATAATCGTTTTGTCAGATCAAATAATACCTCTCCTGTATGTGTATCAATTATTGTTAGCAGTAAGTAATATTAAGTAAAAAGAATGCACATTGTTACATATGGACTCATTAAAAAGGATCAAAATAAAGTTGTAAATCGCAGTAGCAATGGCTAAATTTTAAGCTAATTTTCATTAAGTCTTCAAAGCTAAAACAATGAACAGCCAAATATTAAAAATATTGCATTACCCATAAACCTGTTGATGATTTTGCTCCAAGTTAATTTTGAAAAAAACTCTTGGCTTCCATAATACTAATCATATGTAATCTACAATTTCTGTCAGAGTTGCTTGTGAAAAATACCTCTATAACAGCAGTTGTATAAACCCATTATCACAAAAATAACAGTTATCATTACTCCATGCTATAATATTTCAGGCAACAAAATAACCATTAGCTCATTTATGAATTATGACAACGTAATTTAAAAAAATAAACATATGATGGTTACATACATTGTTTTTAGACGGAGAGAAAAAACAACCAATTTTGCCCATGATATTTTAATTTGTATTTCATGTCGACGTGCTGGAAACATGGAAATTCTTACCGAAATCTGGAGACACGTAATTTGTAAGAATTTCCATGTCTGCATAACACAACAAGATGTTTTTTATATAATGAAGTTTATTTTCATATTATGTACACATTACACATGCTCATTTATCACTATCACTTACCAACATAAAAAACACGGTGCTACAAGCCAAGAAACCAATAACATTATCAAGATGTATGTTTTCCTTTTATAAATGCCTCTAACATCACTCCAACTCATTTCAAAACCAAATTCTTCAGCCAGTCCTTAAATACTAAATGTTTTGGTCAACTGACCATTAGTCTTAAGTTAATTTTTCTAAAGTCTCAATGGCATATTTTGAAAAAAAGTCTATTTGTGCAAACTGATATGCAAAGAGTAACTTCAACGCCGGGGAAAGCGCGATTTGCATCCAATTTTAAAAACTTGTTAATTTACTTTCATTTTAAAGAGTTTTCAAAAAAACG
>JAQIXW010005285.1:0-10575 GCA_034700685.1 Willowsia buskii | reverse complement strand
AAAAAAGAAGAAGAAAGTGTGGAAGAAAAAGAATGAGACATTTCGAAAACTATAGAATCGAATCCAATGCCAAGAAACTGAGTGAGTCAAAAGCAAAATATCTTTTTGTGTGGTGGTATTAAACCAACATATTGTTCACGAAACTGTTTCATAATAGAACATTCATACATACAATATACTTTCGATTTTCCTCATACCACACACCTTATGCACTATTTTATTTAAAATGAAGCGTACATAGATAGCAATAAGCGTAATGACATGAGAAAGAAATTGCGTTCATATACATATGCAGTTTTAGAAGCATGTACTAGGATATGAGGAAGAGGCTGAAAACTTTGAAAAAACTTCAAGCCGAGAGTAGGACGTGGAACATCCCACATTCACATGGAAAGCTTTACACAGACAATTTTTTTCTTTCTTTCCTCTGTAGATCCGAAAACATGGAGAATGGGCCGGTCTCCACAAGCACATACGTACATAAAAACCTCTCTCATATTCTCTCTTTTTCTTTTCCTTCACTTTTTTCTTTCCCTTCTTGGCAGCAGCGTTTCCTGAGACTTTGGAAATACAAATACGAGAAAAGAACGCCGCTACGGATAGACTCCTACTGTTGCCACTGTGTTGCTACTTTTTTCCCAGCCGAAACTTGCTGAGCTCCTGCTGCCACTACCAACAACGAAGACGCTCATGTGGAGATTCAAACAGCATTACGCACACATGAAAACAGAAAAAGACAGAACGAACCAAAAATATTTTTCTTCGTTTTTCATAAGCAATAAGTTACTTTTAGTACTTATTATACAGAGAGAAGAAATGTCTGAAAAATAAAACAAAATAACAAAAGTGAAGCAGCAAACAGAGGGAAAGTACACGAATGCATTTTTAGACCACAAGTAGCAATTTTGTGTTTCTGTATAGAAGCACATCTAGTGCAATGATAAGTAGTCTGAGAAGTTTATCTTATACAAAAATACCATTTCTCTCTCACACCCACTCCTACAAAGACAATAGCTTTAATATGGATCAGCAAAAAACATTCTAGCAAAGTATCATAATATACGAAAATGATAATAGGTAACATTATAAACGTACGTTACTGTAGGGGTATGGTGTTGCAAAGTGAAGTTCGCTGAGTAAATGAAGCAACTAGGAGGAGTAGTAGAGGAGAATCCAGTAGTATCACTAATAGTAAGAAGGAGCTCCAAGTACTTATGTATTACTCAAAGTGTCTCAAACAACAATAAAGAACCTTAAGAATACTTTAGCTCTCTCACATACAAAAGACTGTGGAGGAAGAAGCCTTATGAGAAACAAAAGTTGGAGAAAATAAATGTTCATATACATGTATGTGTTACATAATATATTGTGCACAGATAGGACATAGCAGACACTCTCACTATTTAGAGATATATCTATAAAGAAAGCAGAAACTGGCCAGTCGGTTGAATGAAGCAACCCTCAACAGTCCAAGAGAGCCGTGGTTCATTCGATGAAGTTAGTAATCTATGAGGATGTTGATATTATTGGCCTGGGCACACTTCTTGGCACAAAGTGAAACTTGTGCCAAGATTGCAACTCAAGAGTGAAATTCTTGGTTTTTGAACAAAGAAGAAAGTGAGTGAAAGTGGCCTGTAAGGAACAGTACAATATTGTGTAGTCCACGCGTTTCTCTCTTTCTACTCACCATGAATGCTTATCTGTTTTTCGAGGAAAGTCAAAACATGGTGAGGCACACACACGTTTCTTTCCAAGCTACATCTTTCTCACACAGTTACCAATAAGAAAATATTCTTCATTGTGGAATGTGTAAGTTAATACATATAAATTTGTTCAATTCTTTTGTGGCAATGAGGAGGGTATTATTTGTTCTCGCGTAAAACGAAACTCTATTCTGGAAAAGTTACGGTGTGTCTTCTACACAAAAACTGTGAATTTGCCGACGACTTCCTTTCTCAAACAGCAAAAGTCATACACTTACCATAAAGCACTGTCATATATATGTGTATATATGGGATAGACTAAAAACAGTAATATTTTCAATACACATATTGAACAAACTACTCATCCAACTCTGGAGAAAGCGAGCCATAGCTAAGGTTCCAGTAGATTGGACCCTTTTTATCCGCCTCCAAAAATAATGAAAATACAATCCGACAAACAAAGGGGGATTTGGATGTGTATGTATATTACTTAATGGGACTTTATGTATATCATCATAAGCCCCAGTTGATAAGCATGAATACCCAAAATATTACAGAATAGAGGTTCAGGATAGTCGTACATTTTTAGCTCGCTGATACAAAAGTCTTGGGAACAAAGGCAAAGAGAAAGATTGGGTGAAAGATAAGGATATGTAGGTTCCTGCCTTTTTCCTTTGGAAAATTACTCAAAAATGAATAGAAAGGTTACTTTCAGATGGTTAAACCAAAATGATATTGTACCTTATGTGTAGTTTGTATTTTATAATAGAAAGAAAAAATATGGCTATGGAATTTCTCACTGAAAGCATGTTTCCTCCTGGATATAATATATTAAATATGTATATGATATCTGTAGACCGACCAGACGACGCAAAAAGCATTTTTTTCGCATTTCATCGCTGATTCAGGATATCATGAAAGCGCAGAATGTGTACCTACTTTTTGGTACATCCACATTGCTCTAATAATCTAACATAGCAGGAAAGGCTAAAAGAGACAAAAATAACGGAAGCACTTTTACAAAAAAGCAAGGAAGCCCTTATTCATACGTGTCCCAATAATGCAATATGTGACAATGCTAGGATTTTAAGTTGTTTTTATTGTACGCACACATATACTACTTTTGCACTGAGCCGGGCAGAAATTGTTCTATCTACGTTACCAGCTTCTGCCTCTCTATCTCTGTTTCTGTCTTCCAGTATTCTGGGAATAATAACAATGCAATAATAATAATAACAGCTCAATGTTTTGCCATACATCGGCTCATCTCATATAAATATTATGTTTTCCATGTTTTCTGATACTGGCAGGCAGAGCATGATAACGAGACTTTATACATAAAAGTAGGAACTACTAGCTCACTCACTTGAAATGAAGCACATATGCAATCCCCCACAATGAATTGAGTTATTGTTCTTTGTTGGACAATGGAAAATTTATGGGAGCAGATAAATTTTTTGCAATCTCTTGAACAAAAAAGGAAGCTTCATACACAGCGAAAGCGTGGAGAGCCGTTTCCGAAAAGAGGAAATATAAAGAGAAGTATATGGTGCGGGACGTTTAGGTTGTATAATCTGTTTTGTCTCGTTTCGTTTCTGATTAATAGCAAGAACAAGAAATGGTGACCTGGAGCAGAAGGATCCTGCATTGGTGGAATTAGGGTAAAGTGGTATAAGATGATACAGAGCGAAATAATAATAATAAAAGTTGCAAGTGACGATAAATGTATTTCCTCATAATAGTATTAATGATATCATGGCTGTTAAAAATTATGGTCTGTCTACCCTTCCTTAAGTTATCATCAAGTCTACTTACATGATTATGCGCTTAAAAAGTTTACTTATGGCGATAACAAAACTTCCCTTTGTAGTAGTAGTCCAAGCTCTCTTTTCTCTCTGATGAATAATCTTTTATCCAGCCTTAAACTCCAAGCAAAATACAGAATATACGCACGTTTTCGTGGCAGATAATGTGACCCAAGATTCTCTGGTATTAAAAATACTCAACCAAGTAGGTATATAAAATGTGGAGGTATAATAAAGTATCTGGAGTAATATTAATAATTTTTTATCCTACCCTACTCTTTCTCCAGTTTATACATGAATTTTAATCATTATGATCATTAATGAAAAAGTTTCCACTTTTCTTCGAGGAAACACAGTTTCGGAACATTTATTGCTACAAGGCATGAAAATTTCTTTGGAAAAAATATGACCACACATTGTAAGAAAAAGGCGAATTCTAATTTGAACATTTTTTTTTAGCAAATATTGCCTACCCACCTATAAATCCAAGTCTTTACTCAGACTAAAAAATTGTACTCAACGATCAAACTTGCTCTAACACAAAGTTAAGCATAAGTTTATAGAAATAGATTCTACACGAAAATTAGGTACATAATAAACATACAGCATCTTTGCTCTTTTCTCGATTTCCAATTATTAGTTAGTCCAATTTGGAGAACTGAAACACTGAAAATTAACAAAGTTCTAAATTGGGTAACTCTATTCTTGATGTTACCCTTAGACTTATAATATTTTGTTTGAGATCTAAGCGAGATATAATATTTCTATGCATTTGTAAAAAAAAACGCATAACCCAATTTCTGGTAGACTGGAGCTCAAATAACCAAGAAGCTTTGTAAAGTGCTGTTGATAATTAAGTAAACAAAAGTATGCACCTGGTTAAGCATAACAACCAACGCTATAACAAGTAAGATATCAGCGTTAGAATCATAATGATAATTAAGCTGACTGCGGAACAACGCACTAGTACAAATACCAATAATTTTTAAAGTGCCAACTTGCATGATTAACGATCTGCAAACGCAATAAGCCCACGTTTACAAGGGGAACTATAGGAAAACACATTCCATTAACACCTTTTCATTTCAAGCAAATTCATCACGCTTGTGTGGAAGACACTTTTTACACATTAGTATGTTTTTCTCTTAAAGAAAAAACATTTTTGGTAATGCAAGTTACATCTTCAGTAGTTCGTTTTCATCTATCTTATCGTGTTTGAGAATCTGAAAAAGTAGGATTGCGGCCGTGAGGGCAGAAGATTAAGTCTTCCAGTTTTTATGACAATCCAAGGAAGCAACAAAACAACATAATGCTTGGGTTGGGTTAAAGTGTTGTATGGAGGCAGTCACGAAGGTCTTTAAAAACCCAGCTAATGTGTGTTTTGATGAGGAGCTGAAAGTACATTAAGAGGTAAGAAAGTGTATATAGTGAGTTCTTATAATCCTTAATAATCTTTTCTCCTTGCTTTTAAAAAATCTTAGCAGAATAATATAAAAATTATTTTGTAACCTCTGTAGCCTTAGCTGTAAGCAGCGTACTCATTTTTTCTTTTAAAAGATGATGGCTTTACACACTACAATGATAATGATGATAATAATCACCTTTTACGACCAGAGTAAGAAATATATTTTCTGCTATGCACCAAATGCTGACACATACATAGTGTTTATTTTTTTCCAAACGCATCACACAACGATGCTAAAAAAAATTGACGACACGATGTATCGTGAAAAATGTTTGACTACACTGCAGTAAGCTATGTACACTTTGAACTCTAGTTTCAATTAAGATTCGACAATGGAACTTTTCCAGACACACACTAACAAATCTACATAGTACCTTAATCTCACCATTAATCTGTATTTTATCTTGTGTATAAGTTTTTTTCATTTGTGTCAATGTAGCACGAAAAAAAGAACTAACTACTGTTTTAAATGTTATCGAAGAAACCTGGGAATATTTCGAACTAAAACTCATGTCATATTTGTCGTTTGCTTATAAATTAATGGACCACTGATATATGGGTAGAAAAAGGGAGTAATCTTTTCTCCTACATCAAATAAAATCAATCATGGGAATTACTCCGTGATCTATGCAAATTTGTCATTATTGTTCCGATAATACCAGTGATTATCTGGTAGGAAGCGGAAACCAATTTCTGACATGCGCTTCCGTGGTATTCACATGCAAAGTAAGAGTAAGTATGTGGTTAAAACGAAATGATCAGAAATTTTAAAGTATGATGTCGCCGGAGCAAAGTTATCATCATGTGATTGTTGGCGTTCTAATATTAAAATTTATTGTTCCACATCACATGGACTTTAACAACACAATAAAGCTCAGGGCAGGCCCATGAACATTGTCATGTAAAATAGGTACATGCCTAGTTGTTGACTATGAAAAAATACTGTCGGATTACCGAGCTTGACTGTGAGTTGAAAGACATGTTTTAGATATAAAAGCAACAGTAATAGCTTTATGAAATACATTTCTTTTAAATAAAATAGAAGGAAGCTGATAGTGAAGAAAAAATTTGTATATGAATGTATAATGTGCGTTACGCGTCGTATCCACAAATCCCACATCCCATATTCAAACAAGGGAGATGTCGACAGATTGCATAAATCTTCATTTAGGCTGTTTGCCACTTGCCATCCCGGTGAATAAGGCTCAATTCACCCTGTCCGTATTTTTATATACATTTACTGCTCTGTACCAACAGAAGCTCACAGTATCCCCAGAATAAAGGATTCATTGTAAATATGAAACAGCATGAAATTTTCATAGGATACATATGTCTCAAAGAATGGCGATATTCTATAAGTTAAACAAAACAATGGTAGAGCATTACAACGGCCACGGCGCATCCCCATCTTTTTCAGCATAATGATTTTCCACTTCCTTTCCCGCAGCCATTCGGAGCAAATTATGACAAAGATGTCCCAAGTTAATAAAATATTACGGCAAGGACGCTCACGAAAAGCTCTAAAACCGGGGGACGTTGTCGGTGATAATCAGAAAGCACACACACTGTGTGTGGGTGGGTGTATTTAGGGAGTAAGGATAACGACAAGAAATAGCCGGGTCGTGGGAATTAACGGGAGAAGCTATGCATAGTTGAAAACGGTGAACAGCCAGAAAAAGCAGGGGAAACATGATATGCATGCAATATTCAAAGCATATATAACTATATTACGCATCTGCCTACTGTGGATTTTATCCCATCACTATATATCCGTCCTCGGAAATATAACCTTTGCATCTAACGTGTAAATTAATATGGGGGAGAATTGAAAATGAGACAGGCACAAGGTAAGCAGGGTTGGAGACAGTTCGCGTTCCAAATACGTTGCAATGTGGGAAATATATGTTTCTTTCTTAATAGAATGCGGTTAAGTAAGATGTGAAGTGAAACCAAGTACGGAGGTTTTGCGGTGAGCCGATTTATTAAATCAGCTGAGTCTTATAATGAATTTCGATCATAACTGGAGAAGAAGCCGACAAAATGTCTTTCTTGAGAGATTCACCCCAACCAACATTTTATGAATTTTCTTGACGTGTCTCCTTTTCACAAGGAAATGTGTCTCTGGTTGTTGGGGTAGTTGATGAAATCTAAAAGGATGAAAATCTATGTATGAAAGTAGCAGATCATATTTTCCGCGTGGTGAGAAAGACGTCTCAAAAATGTTGACAACTACGTGTATACATATTTGGTACATTTGTCACCTTAAACTCGTTTTTATACGTTGGTGCAAAAAGTAGATGAGATTGGTTTTTTAATCCATGACTCAATTCCATTTTTGAAGACTAAGCACAGTTCCTAAATACATTATTAGATTAGAATTCTATCAATTTTTAATAATAAATAGATTGAGCTAAATAAAATGCACAATATAAATCCTGCACATGCCAACTTCAGCACTCCAACTCATTCATCCGAACATCAGCAGTCCACATAAAAATTCGATCTCATGAAGATATTAATGTACACATAACATACCTTTTTTACCCTGAAAACTACTTTGGACCTTTTGTCATTGCTATTATTAATAAAAACTTGAAAAAAGGTAGAGATGTGCATCTTCCCACTTTTGCGTCTTCAAGCGTTTCCAGGATAAAGATAAAACGGATTCATGTTTTCACTTGATACGCACAAAGTAAATTGTACAATAGATTTACTCACATTCAGGATATTTGTGGTTGGCAGGTATTAACAATAAAACTAGAATAATCTATACCGTCTGTGGTGCACAAAACGATGTAGATTGGATTCGATGGATGTACTACGTATCAAAAAAGTAGTTTTGAGAGCTCTGCTTGTTTAAGGGACCACATGCTCTTTATTGTTATTATTATTAAAAAATGTTATTTATTAGACGACATTGTATTATGCATCTACAAAAAGGTTTTCCTTTTCATGAAATACGATAGCCAGTCAAATCCGCTCTCAATCTACTTCCTTCAAATCCATCCACCCTTCCTCCCTTCTCGAATTCTAGCAGCTTTATTGTAAAAAACGCACATCTTTTGATGTGGAAGAAAAAGCCACCTTCAATTTACTTCTCCCTCAATAAAAGCAGGGCATTATATCACCTTCACCTTACTATACAGTTCTGACGCATCCATACTCCAGTCATATATGTGTTTAGCCACCATTACAAGTAATATATGTAAACGGATAAAGTTGAAGATATTTATTTTCTTTTGAAAAAAAAACGCATGTAACTTCGGATAGATGCATATGTGTATAATATAAAGGATGAAAACAATAGCCTAAAAACAATACGAAGCTCTTTATACATGAAAAAGTTGAAGCTCAAAAACTTTGTCCGTATCCCACAAGTTTTGTCAGTTCTAAAAAATCACATTATGGAAAATCATACCTACTCTGTAGTCTGCTGTGTCTGTACTGATCCACGGAATATACGCATTTTTATTGCCTACGTATACGTAGATTATATTCTTGTAGGCAACCACCTACACGGAACCTCTTACTCTCACTTGATATGACTGGTCTGGCTCTGGTATGGCTTTTTGAAAATACTAGTGTAAGGTTCAGTTCATGTCATGAATAAAATTTCTATTGCACAATTCGGTTTTGTACTTGTGGCGAACCCGTCATAAATATCATATGTGCATACAAAAAATGTTCATCTGAATCGTAAAATTGTTAAAATACTGCGGCATATACGGACATACATCGTACAAATTTTTGGTGGTAAGCTGAAAGTATCGTGAAATAAAAATGTTCAAAGAAATCCTTGCACTATTCTTGTTTCCTCTCTAACTTCGATTGGAAGAATCTTGCTTAATTTTCTCTCTTCTTTTTTTCTATTCGTAGGTACCTGCACCTACGATAGAACTCATCCTACAAAGTTAACAAAAATAATATCAATAAACTTTAAGAGTTTTATACATATGTACGTGTTTCGCAATATTATAATACCCACAACAAAGGAATACAATATTTTGGAGGAATTCCAGAATGCGTAGGTATTCGAATATCGTAACAATAGAACAAAACCGCATACGAGGGAAGCAAATTCTCTATATGTGTATCCCTGCTTTATCGGACGCTACTTCATTTCTTTGGAATCCGATAGATTCATGTCCTTTCTCGGCGTTTTTTCAAAAAGAGAAATGTTACCTCTGCTATTTGGTTTTGTCTTTGAGTTCATGCATTTCAATATGCAGCTCAACTTCCCATTTGCATCATGTATGTGGCTAGACTTATGAACAAGCGAGTCTAAACCACTAAACAGATAAAGTATTTATTTGCACATGCTGCCGTTAAAAATTATGTGGTTTCTCTTTGTAGTTGTGAATCAACTGAAAGTCACGTTACTCAATAAAGGAAATATAACTGAATTTATTATGAGTATCCACCTCTGGAGAAGTAAACTTATTGAGTAGATCTCTTTTACTAAAGCGCCCGCAGGAACTTATGGTTGTGGCTAGAGATCAAGCAATAATTTTGCTTTGTTCTAGTAAGGTAAAAATATCAATTGGATATTACACAGAGAGTTGCATTTGACTTTCACCTGTGCATGGTTATACCATGGTTGAAAAAGAAGATATTTTGTGCAGCTTTCAATGGGCAAACGATCATTACATCATGCGACCAGACCAAGACGTAAAGAAAGCTCAAAGGCACTAGACTAGATTAAATTGCACTTGTACTACCAGGTATCAGAACACTTTAGATACTTTTATTTTTAAAACGCCAGCATGTATAAGCATAACATGAGAGAAGATGAAGCATCCTATGAATATGCTCAAAATTTGGCTTGAGCAAGACAAAATAATACTGGCCACTTAAAGTTGTTTTGGTACTTTCATTTAGGCATACACCAGTAACAAACCTTAATATGCAGGAATCACGGAAATAGCTGCACAGCACGTTTTCCATAAATTCACAATTTTGAGGATTTGTACTGATTTGGCATTTCATTCCATGCAGAGATCGTGCACTTTTCGTTTTTAGTAATAAATGAGAACTAGCTGTATCGAGTAACATGTACGTACCTATATCAAAATGAGAAATTCATGTTATTTTACCGATTTGTTTTATAATCTGATTCTATTAAATCTATGCTTAAGTTCTTTTGGATTGTAGTTGCATGCACCAAGTCGTAGTAGCATCAGCATATCGTACTTGCATGCGTCTATATCGAGCCTGCAACTAGGTATTAACCTTTTCTGTGTCTGCCAGCGGAGGAATGACTTTTGATTTCTTAGTTTTCCACATAGTCATGGAAGACGACCACGAGAACGATTATGATACGAGCATCAAGAGTGCAATGTCATCAAATCTCAATGCAACTTGGAACTTGAATCATATAACATATCTGTGGTGAATCCCATTTCTCTTTCTGTAAATACAATCATAGCAAAAATTCTTACCAAAATTGTGTATGCGACTACTGTCTACACGCACGAGAGCAGTCTTTTACAAGACTACATGTCACTTTATATTATTATTATTATGAAGATGATTATGAATGCAACAACTGCTCTAATAGTTCCAGCACAATACTGCAGCAGAGCTAGCTACTACTAGCATTGTT
>JAQIXW010005284.1:0-10577 GCA_034700685.1 Willowsia buskii | reverse complement strand
GGAAATGGACTAACTGGTTTATTCACAGCGTCCCACCAGCCGTAAGGCTGATTTAACCAGTTGTCTTTAAGTTCCGTGTGGTTCCATAATGCGCCACTCTAAAAATTCCGAAATTTTTTAAAATGATAATCAATTATAGTCTTTAAATATTAACCGGAAATTTTATTTTGAATCAAGTTATCTTACATCAATCGAGCCAACAATTGCACCTTTGCCCAAACATGTGATGCTTTTACACCTGGCGTTAATTAGACCAATGTTCCAGGTACTATTTCCGGTAATCGGCTCTCTTTCTGGAGATGGGATTGGAGGAATTTCTTTAAATATCTCTTGCAACCGAATGCGCACCACAATTTGGACACCAGCAATGGTAATAACTTGCTCGAGAGTGACGCCCCTAACGAAAATCGTGTTGGTAATCCAAAAACTTTGAAATACGAGGCCTAATTGTTTCAGCAGATTAATAAGTGGGGACATTCCGTCAGTCACAGATTGGACAAGGTCGTTTACCAAGTCTGTCAATTCATCTGCTCTACTTCCGGGTCCTAATCTGGTGTTGGATGATGAAACCAAAGATTTTATTTTTCTCAACGAATTCTCTGCCTTTTTCTGACCGGCTGGCAAATCTAAGCACTCTACCATAATGTCAGATGTTTTTTCTTTGGCGAAATGACCCCAGAGTTCAGGGCTGATCTTGTTTGTTTGCTCATCAGCACAAGATGAGAATATCCAAATTGCTAAGAGCAAACTGGTAGAAAACTTGAGCATGTTTTTAAACTGTCGTTGAGGTAAGCTTTGATTGTCTTGAGTACTCCACCGCTTCGTTAAATATTAACTTTCGAATCAAAATTATATTTATTTTTGCTATTTATACGTACGTGACAGCGATTTGTAATTACTACAACATTTACGATTTATATTTATCGAGGTGAATTAAACCCGTGAAAATTAAATGAGTATACAAACCACAATAAATATATTTGTTATTCATTTGAGCCAAATGCTGTGAAAATAAAAATTTTCCTTGTGAACGAAGAAGAGTAAAGCGATTAATGATAAATGATTGAAAAAATCACGATTACACAGACTGTCCCTCTACCAAGCCTTCACAACCAATTTATAAAGCTGTCTTAAACAAGTGCATGAAACTTTGAAACGCTGACGTCTAAAATTAACTTGTTTTATGCATTTGGAAATTAAATTGTGAAGTACCTAAAGCAAGACTTTATGTGGATTTATGTTCTTTGTCCTAACAAATGAAGGCTGGAAAACTATTTAGTATTTGTACCTCAATACAAAAAATATTGAAGTCAACCTTTCCATGAATCCTTTTTCACGTAGGTTTTGGATAGCTAAGCTAACCCAAAAAAAGATGAATTTTAAAACATGCGAGTTGTTTGGGAAGCCAGCCCATTAGCTTATTTTTAAACTTAAGTCCCAAGTCTATCTGTCTACTTGTGGTAAATGAAGGAAGCGAAGTGTAAGAAAGGAGGAAAAACAGAAAAGGTAAAAAATCGCATTTTTTTATTGTTTAAAATGTTTAAAATGAGGCAAAAATAGATTAAAGTCGTTAAAATATTTTCCCTATGCCACCACACATTTCTTTTTGAATATTCAGATCACTAGAGAGCTTAAGAATATTTTGCAGTTAAAGTGGAAAATAATATGTGTTTAAAGTGCTAACCTTCTCCAAATAAGTTGGTTTATCTGACCTAAATATTTTTTTTAAATTGAACATAACGCAAATCCCCAGTTAATGAATTGCTCTCATTTAAATATTCATTAGGCCGACTTCAACAACATTAGTTCCATGAAAACTTTGTCAATATGAAGACCACAAATTTATGTGCAGTTTTCCTATTCCTAATTCTCTCAAAATATCGAGTCCACTGTGACTCCGACAGTTCTAGTAAAATTGACCCTGACGTTGTAAAAAGTTACAAAAATGGTGACAATCCAAACTTAATTGTTGGCTGCCAACCTCCACCATCCCAAACCCCTCTTCAAGATATACTTCCCCCAATACTAAGAAAAACGCGGGCGTCTTCAGGGCTGATAAACAAAGCAAAAAACGACAAATTTTTAACAGAGACGCTTTTGAATACTGTGACCTCAATTCTCAACTCTTTGAAAGCCTTAACCGACTTACTAAATGGAAATGGTATTGAATACCATTTTCTATGGTTATCTAACCAGTTTGTTATCTACTGGTTACCTGAAGGACTGCTCCAAAAGCTTGCATCTTTACCGATTGTTTTGTGGATACGACTTGATAAGAATCTCATCCCACCATTTACTCAAAATCCTAAGCCGAGATCTCCACCAACTGGAAATAGTACGTGGAATCTGGGACTAATTGACGCCAGATGTAAAAACATCACTTGTTTGGGAAAGGGCGTCAAAATCGGGATTATGGATGTGAGAGCGCGAACACTTAAAAACATGTTAATTAAAGTTATTAATTATATATACAAATTTATGATTTGACTTACAGACAGGTGTTCAGCTCAATCATACGGAACTTTTCAAAAACTGGGCAGGCCAACCGTATGGCTGGTGGAATGGGACAGGTCCAAAAACATCCACTGCATTTCCAGAAGACGAAGTCGGGACTGGCACTCAAACGATGGGCCTCGCTGTCGGAAAAAATATTGGCGTCGCTCCCGACGCCACTTGGATCGCATGTCAAGCTTGTACCCAGAGTTCATGCCCACAATCTGGATTCCTTCTATGCGCCCAGTACATGGCTTGTCCTTGGCAGTGGAATGATACGTCACCCAACAAGAAAACTATGAACTGTACTTATCGCCCTGACGTTGTTATCCGTGGTAGTGGCGCTGAAGGTGGGGGTCAACTGTTTGACGACAGTTTATTCTGGTTTTATGATTCCATCAAATATCTGCATGATCAGGGGATCATCACTGTCTCAAGAATGGGGGACAGTGGACCTGACTGTAACACGGGGTATATTCCTGGAGTTTATGATATCGAATTGGCGGTGGGGGCGGTTGACGAAACTGTGACAATTTGGGATAAGTCATCTCGTGGACCGGTTGTTACGAACAGGACGTTTACGGTGAATACCACGGCGAAAGGTACGTGTCCCGTGTTTTTGGGGGATTCGAATGGCTGCTTGGGAACTGGACCAAAAGAGGCGGTTTGCACGATAATAAAACCGGATATTGTTGCTCCAGGGGTTAATCTGAATACGTCGACAATTTCAAACACTACAACAGCATATGCGATAGTTAGTGGTACAGGCTTTGCAGTGCCTCAGGTGGCAGGTATTATTGCGCTGATGATTTGTTCAAATAGAACTGTCACTTGGGATTATAAACGGGCTTATCAAGTGTTGACGAAGAGTGCTGATATATCGATGATTAATCTGAAGAATGGGGGGAAGGATTCGATACAAAGATTTGCTGCTAGTTCCCATTTGATGTGCGACTTGATAATGTCAGGGATTTGTGAAGGTTTTCCAAACAATTTGTATGGCTATGGGCTCGCCTATGCTTGTGGGGCTGTGACGGCTGCGAAAAATTTAAAAGTTTAGCAAAATAATTGATATAAATTTGTGTGGGTAAGCGAGAGGTATAAATAATAAGTTTGATAGCTCTGTACATGAATTGTATTTGTTGAATATATGGCTAAGGAAAAGAAGTATAAATGAATTTTAATATTATAAAATTTGCAATAGAATAAAATATATAGAAAATGAAAACTTCTGTTTTATATAAATTGAAACCGTATATATAAATATTCACTTAAATATTTTACGTCACATTTAACAATTTCATGTTTATTTCAAGCTTCTGGAAACATTTACAACTTTAAACGCATCTATCAACCAGTAGCCATAAACATTATTTGGGTACTTATCACACATATCGTCTGCCATAACATTGCACAAAACATTGGAACTTTTTTGCGAACAAATCACCAGCACTATGTGTAATAGAGTAGAGATTTGGCATGATCCAAGATTCTTTTGAATTGTGTAGCCGCCTATTTCCTTATCTGCGATTGCAGAATGTTAGAAACATGCAGCGAGGAGCGATGAGTGGTTTCCTTCCATTATTACAGATTCCATAAATGGCATTCTGAAAAATTAATATAAATTTATGAAATAATTTATTTATATTAAAATATATTTAAAAATGTATAATACCAGTTTACTTTGGTCTGTCCGATAAGGAAACCGATCTAGAACTTCCAAGGACAAAATCCAGCTCATCATGCAGTTTCCTTTGTACCTGAGGGTTATCCCTGAGAAAGATAAGCAGCCACATGATTGTGTTAGAAGTCTCTACTTTCGCCTTCCTGATAAGTACTGTAATGATAGGAAACAGCATCCCTGCAAAATTGCATGACTGCGTCGGCCGCGTCCTCAATACTTTTTTGGGCGGAGGGAATGAAATATTTGAACCATGCAAGGAATCCCAATCCACTTTTCATAATTGTTGGTATAATTCTTAAGACAAAAATATTTATAAACTTATCTTAACATTTACAAATATAATTATTTTGAATAATTCGTTCATAGCAAAACCTACTAATGGAATGTGTTTAGAACTTCTCGAATTTTTGGATCATTTTGAGATAATCTTTCGCCATTTAATAGAGTCCACAGTGCAATCATCACTGCCAAATCCAGTATTTCCTTAACAATTATATATTCTCCCTTAGAATTCCTCAGAGTTTCTAGCGCTTCGTTGACCTCCTCCATGATCAATCCCTCCATGGAGGTCTTCCCGAATCCAAAGTCTCGTAACTTCCTTAAAGCCCATTTTCTCTGGTCTTCTTCCCACACATTCCCATTTGTCGATATAATTCCGTATTTTCCTCCCGTAAATAGCTCGACAATTGGGGATGGCGCTCTGACTGAGAAGTTAGGGTCACCCAACATTTCTTTGATGAGCTTTAAGTCATTTACCACAATAGCACTAAAATAATGAGAGAAAGATAATATTTAAAAGATGGTAAAAATATTGGAGAATCAACTTTTTTAAATAAAAAGCGCCTACTTTAGATATCCCATCTGCATTTGGTAAACCTTTCCATATTTTTCCGCCCATTGGGCCATCTTCAGATGACCATGAGTACCCATTTGGAAGGTATTTCCAACAACTGGAAATCCCACAGGTCCTAACAGTTCAAAAATTATCACCAACGCATATTTAAAAATTAATAGAGATTTTAATACTATGGGTTTATACCTGGTGGTAATTTTTTTAGGGATTTGGCATACTGATATGCTAAAAATGCTACAAGAGCAAAAAGGATAAGCAAATCAGTTAAATTTAACCTTAACATTATTATTTAAAGCTAAAAACTACTTTGGCACATAAAAAAGAAGAAATGTTTTGATCCAGCAACCCAGATGATCTGAAATATAAACGACAATGAAATCTACACGCGTGAAAAATTGCTATGATATTTATAATTTTTACTGATGAATGAAACCATGTCCGGTTTTGTCTATCTGCAATAAGTGGCATTGGTTGAGTGAATTCACCTTGACTCGTTTTGTTTGGATTTGAGTGAGTGTATGATTTATGCAGTAAGATATTTTTTAAGCTCACATTCCCATTATGATTATATGATAAAGTTATAATTTTGTTTGCTCAGAATATATGATATGATTTAACTTTAGTTTGATTTTTTATACAAATTTTAATAGTTAGATATCTCTATCAATTACATAATGGAAATAAAGATAATTTATGCCATATTTTATTTCAAGTCCCTTGCAACCTTTACAGCCTCACAAGCATCTAGCAACCCATACCCATAAACATTATTTGGGAACTCATCACACATATCGCCTGTCATAACATTGCAAAATATATTTGAGCTTTTTGTGTACGAATTACTAGCACTATGTGTGACTCCTTTTAAATCAATCATCTTCGTATTTGCAGTCCCAGTAATTATTTTATACGCAACTGTATAGTTCCAAGCAAAATTCGGATTAGCACAAACCATCAGAGCAATAACTCCAGCGACATGTGGTGCCGCCATTGAAGTCCCCTGTAAGGAAATATAGGAATTAGTATTTGGAATATACGAAGAGTTGATATTAACTCCTGGAGCCACTATGTCAGGTTTCGTCAGAATGCACATCGGCTTATTTTGCACGTTATCTCCCACACAGGAATAAACAGTTGATGGTGGAAATATACAGGATCCTGCGGCTGTGCTATTTTTTGTAAACGGTTGCCCCATAATTGCTGGACCACGTGAGGAAAAATCGGCTATCGTCACATCCGAGTCGATAGCTCCAACTGCCAATGAAATATCATAAGTTCCGGGGGAACCTCCGGTGCCACAACCAGGCCCATTATTGCCGATAGTAACAGTTGACATTATTCCGAGGGCGTTCCACACCAACCAAACTTTGTAAAGGGCATCGTCTCTCGCTGCATTTAGTGCTAGAGATCCACCTCTGCTTCCATAGCTGTTATTTATCTGTGAGAAATTGAAACTTGTTGATTCCTACAAAATCGATTTCAAATTAATTGTTACTTAATTAATTAACTGTTTTTTTTGCATACCACATGCGGCCGCAAAGAACAGTTCGTTTTCGTCGTGTCATTCCGCTTCCACGGGCATGCCAAAAATTGAGCACATTCGATAATTGCCGAATCTAGAAAAAAAGCTTCCCCCGCATGACAGGCAATCCAGCGAGATTTCGGTGCTACGCCCACATTTTTCCCAGCCATTGTTCCGATTGTGTGAGTGCCATGACCATCAAGGTCGTAGGGAAATGGAGAAACTGGTTTATTCAAACCATCCCACCAGCCGTAAGGCTGATTTAACCAGCTGTCTTTAAGTTCCGTATGGTTCCATATTGCGCCACTCTAAGAATACATAAAGTTTACTAATTTTTATGACAATCATTCATAGTCTTTAAATATTGACCGGAAATTTTAGTTTGAATAAAGTTATCTTACATCAATCGAGCCAACAATTGCACCTTTGCCCAAACATGTGATACTTTTACACCTGGCATTAATTAGCCCAATGTTCCAGGTAGTATTTCCAGTAATCGGCTCTCTTTCTGGAGATGGCTTCAGGGGAACACGTTTAAATATCTTTGGCAATCGAATGCGTACCACAATTTGTAAGCCAGCAATGGTGAAAACTTGCTCAAGAATGGCGCCCCTGACGAAAACTATGTTGGTAATCCAAAGCACTGTGAAATCGAGACCTAATTTCTCCAGCAGATTAATAAGTGGGGACATTCCTTGCGTAACAGTTTGGGCAAGGTCGTTTACCAAGTCTGTCAATTCATCTCCTCTACTTCCGGGTCCTAATCTTGTGTTGGATGATGAAACCAATGATTTTATTTTTCTCAATGAGTTTTCCGCTTTTACCTGACCGGCTGGCAAATCCCGGCACTCTACCATAACGTTGGATGTTTTTTCGTTGGCGAAATGCCTCCAGAGTTGAGGGCTAATCTTACTTGATTCCTCATCCGCACAAGATGAGAATATCCAAAATGCTAAGAGCAAACTTGTAGAAAACTTGAGCATGTTTTTAAACTGTTGTTGGGGTAAGCTTTGATTTTCTTGAGTGCTCCACCTCTTCGTTAAATATGAATTTTTGGACACAAATTTTTAATTACTACAACATTTACGATTTATATTTATCGATGTGAATTAAACTCGTGAAAATCAAATGAGTATGCGAACCACAATAAATATAGTTGTTTTTCAGTTGAGCCCAATGCTATGGAAATAAAAATTTTGCTTGTGAACGAAGAAGCGCAAAGCGATAAATGATTTAAGCTCATAAATCACATTTAACCAGACTTTCCTCCTACCAAGCCTTCACAACCAATTTATAAAGCTCTCTTAAACAAGCGCATGAAATGCTAACGTCTAAAATTAACCTATTTTATGTATTTGCAACTTCAATTGTAAAGTACCTAAGACAAGAACATAAGCTGAAAAACCATTTAGTATTTGTACCTAAACACAAAAAATATTGAGGTCAACCTTTCCAAGAACTTTTTTTTCACGTTGTTCACGAATTTTTAAACCTTTGAGTTGTTTGGGAAGCCAACCCATTAGTTTATTTTCAAACTTAACTTAAGTGCCATATCCTAATCTCTCTACTTGTTGGTAAATGAAGGGCATGAAATGTAAGAAAGGAGGAAAAACAGAAAGGGTAAAAAGTCGCATTTTTTCATTGTTTAAAACGTTATGGAACAAAAATAGATTAAAGTCGTTAAAAAAATTTCCTTATGGTACCACACATTTCTTGAATGCATCAGCAAAAACCAAACACATAAAAATTTCCTTTTGAATATTCAGATCACTAGAGAGCTTCTGAATATTTTGCAGTTAAAGTGGAAAATAATATGTGTTTAGAGTGCTAACCTTTTCAAAATATCTAAGTTGGTTCATCCGACCTTCATTATTTTTTTAATTGAACATAACGCAAATCCCCTGTTAATGAATTGCTCTCATTTAAATATTCATTAGGCCGTTAGTTCCATAAAAACTTTGTCAATATGAAGACCACAAATTTATGTGCAGTTTTCCTATTCTTAATTGTCTCAAAATATCAAGTCCACTGTGACTCCGACAGTTCAAGTAAAATTGACCCTGACGTTGTCAAAAGTTACAAAAATGGTGAGAACCCAAATTTACTAGTTGGCTGCCAACCTCCCCCAGCCCAAGCCCCTCTACAAGATGAGCTGCCCCCAATACTAAGAAAAACACGGGAATTTTCAGGACTAAAAAATAAAGCAAAAAATGACAAAATGCTAAGAGACATTCTTCAAAATACTGTGAACTCACTTCTCGACGTTTTAACAGCCATTACCGACTTACTAAATGGAAATGGTGTGGAATATCATTTTTTATGGTTATCTAACCAGTTTGTTATCTACAAGTTACCTGAAGGACTGCTCCAAAAGCTTGCATCTTTACCGATTGTTTTGTGGATACGACTTGATAAGAATCTCATCCCACCATTTACTCAAAATCCTAAGCCGAGATCTCCACCAACTGGAAATAGTACGTGGAATCTGGGCCTAATTGACGCCAGGTGTAAAAACATCACTTGTCTTGGAAAAGGGGTCAAAATCGGGATTATGGATGTGAGAGCGGGAATATTTTAAAAATAGTATTTAAAGTTTTCAAGATTTATAAGTTTATATTTGTATTTTTATTTGCAGACAGGTGTTCAGCTCAATCATACGGAATTAGTAAAAAACTGGGCAGGTCAACCATACGGCTGGTGGAATGGCACAGGTCCTGTGACACTCACTGCATTTCCGGAAGACGAGACCGGGGCTGGCACTCAAGCGATGGGACTTGCTGTAGGAAAAAATATTGGCGTCGCACCAGACGCCACCTGGATGGCATGTCAAGCCTGTAACGCGGGTGTATGCACACAATCTGGATTTCTCTTATGCGCTCAGTATATGGCGTGCCCTTGGCAGTGGAATGATACGTCACCCAACAAGAAAACTATGAACTGTACTTATCGTCCTGACATTATTATCCGAGGTAGTGGCGGTTCCGGTGGGGGTCAAATGTTTGACGACAGTTTATTCTGGTTTTATGAATATATCGAACATTTGCACGATCGGGGGATCATCACTGTCTCAAGAATGGGGGACGAAGGGCCCTACTGCAACACGGGGAATATCCCTGGGGTTTATGATATCGAATTGGCGGTGGGGGCGGTTGACGAAACTGTGACAATTTGGGATCTATCATCTCGTGGGCCGGTAGTTACGAATAGGACGTTCACGGTGAATACTACGGCGAAAGGTACGTGTCCCGTGTTTTTGGGGGATTCGGATGGGTGCTTGGGGACTCAACCAAAAGAGGCGGTTTGTACGATTATAAAACCGGATATTGTTGCTCCAGGGGTGAATTTAAACACGTCAACAATTTTAAATACTACAACAGCATATGGAATAGTGAGTGGTACAGGATTTGCGGTGCCTCAGGTGGCGGTTATTATTGCATTGATGATTTGCTCAAATAGAAATGTCAAATGGGATTATAAACTGGCTTATCAAGTGTTGACAAAGTCGGCTGATATATCGATGATTGATCTTAAGAATGGGGGGAAGGATTCGGAACAAGGTTTTGCGGCCAGTTCTCATTTGATGTGTGACTTGGTTATGTCAGGGATTTGTGACAATTTTCCGAACAATTTGTATGGGTATGGGCTCGCGTATGCTTGTGGGGCTGTGACGGCTGCGAAAAATTTGAAAACTTAGCCAAACATTAGAGATAAATTTGAGTAGGCAAGCGTGCGAAATAAATTTTTACAGGTGTTGCTAAAATTTTAACGTCTCTAGATGAATTATTCATTTGTTGTTAATGTGGCTAACGATTATTTAAATATATTTCAGAACAGTTAGTTAAATTTTTAAGCGAAAAAATGTATAATTCAAAATAAAGAATGAGAAAACTGTTCACTTTGAAAATAAAATAATATCGTGTACGTAATTCCATATGTTCGTTTAAATATTTTACATTTTATTTCAAGCTCCTTGAAAAATTTACAGCTTTACACGCATCTATCAATCCATGCACATAAATTTTATA
>JAQIXW010005283.1:0-10577 GCA_034700685.1 Willowsia buskii | reverse complement strand
CTTTGCATGTCCAAAAGTACAGTCTAGCCTCATAAAAATGTTTGCGTAGTAATTTTAAACACTTTTGGACTGAAACGAACCAAATCCAGTACAAAAACGCGATAGTGTTTTTTCAGCGATTTTGGGCGCTTTTCAACGATCAGAAACCTTCCAAGCGTACCCCGAACCTGAGCTCATCCAACATTTCGTACCCACAGCAAAGCCGGGCTAGCGCTTACGCGCTAGCCCGGCTACTGTTGCATTTTCGGTTTTAATTGTATATTATGCTAACTTTAAAAAATTTTGCGTTTCGTTATGTATTTTTTGCTCATTTGCAGTGTTTTTTATATTGTTCATGAATCATTAAAGTCTTCTTGAAAACGAAAACCCATTGCATACATATATTATTCCAGATACATACATACTATAAGTAATACATATTAAACCTTGCTTGCATGTGATGTCAGATGTCAGTAGTCCGTATGTAGCTGGAGCTGGAGTCTAGGTCTTTGTTCGTTCGCGAAAAACATTGCTAACTTTAGATTGCGTCATGCGTCTGCTGCTGCCAAGTCAAGTATGAAAGTTACAATTGCATTTCCTTCACCGATTCATTCACAGATCAGTGCAGCATGTAGGTATTAAGGATAGAAGAAGAAAGATGATATCGGATATCCCAACAGCTAACAGCTAAGAAAAAGAGACGAAGCGAGCGAAATATTTAACCTTGGAAATTATGAGCCTTTATTCTTCCCTTATCAATGCTGCATTGAAAGAGCTGAGTGCGGAGTACAGTACAACGGAAAAAAGATTCGTTCCTGCTCCTCCTTATTTTCGTAGATACTGGTTACAACCAAGCAGATCATAATCGTCTTGTTCGTTTCAATTATAATATGCGATTCAACTTGAAGATGAAAACGACAAGAATAATGCATGCATTAACGAAATGGAAAGGAGAAAAATATAGCAATGATCTATATTTTTTACCATGCTTCCTTCCAAAGATATATTTCTGCATTCTGCATTTTGGTAGCATCGCCATATTCAATACTTATGTAAGCATGTTGATCAGCATTAATATTGTATGCTGAAGCAAAAGTATACCAGAGTCATATTATCTCAGAGATCCGGATTTGATCGTTGATCATTAAACGCTTTCAATTATATTTGCTCCTTTAGTTCATCAGTTTAATCAGTTCATCAGTTCATCAGAATAATAATAAATTTTTAAATACGCCGATTTAAAATTAAGTATTTTCTTGAATCAACCAACGATACTACAACTAACTGAAAATGTCATTATCCAAAGTGTTTATCGCCTACAGGGGAGCTGCCGACTACAGCTCCTCTAGTGCCCAGGATTTCTCCGGGACAAATTATGCTGCAAGGTTTGACAAAATATAATATACTTTATACTTTATATTAAAGGTCGGATCAAATCATTAAAGCATGACCTCAGAATTTTATGGAAACCGAAAGCAGAAGGAAATATGATTAAATGGTTAACTTTGAAAATAGGTTTTCGGCTTGTGAGACTATTGTCATCCGGTCTGTTATGTTTTATGGACGAAAGCCGGACGATGATGAGGATTTGGATACCCATTTCGGAAAGAAAAGCATTCCTTCTCCAAAACAAAAGAAGCCAGTGATCTTATCACTTCAAATCTCCGAGAGTCCCTACTACTATCCACGGAAGAAAGAAGAGCGATTGGTCAAATTCCTACCGAATGTGATTATGGAAATTGACGTGAAGGATTCCAAGAGGGACGATGTATTTGCAGTTAAATTGCCCAAGTTGGTTGAAATTCCAAAGAATGTCATCTTCGACATCATTTTTCAACTTAACGTAATTTACTTTTATTATGGATTAGATTGATTTACCCTGCATTACGTGTGCTAAAACTCATTATATTTATAATGACGTATAAAATTTACGGTTTTACTTTTTAGGGCATGGACGAGCAAATGTCTTTTCATCGACTTCCAAGTAACAAGATTTTTCCAAAGCAGCTCAAGGTCAAGGGCTGTGATGAAAAAATCAGTGTCCACATGTCAAGTGGGCAGTGCGCTGGATTTGCTTTCCAAGTGAAAAAAAAAGAATCCTGTTCTTCCATCACCCGTTCCGGAGCTGGTGGCACCGGCACCTCAACTCCAACTCCAAACCAGGAAGTCGCCGAAACCAACAAACAGCAATCTCTTTTTGATTGTTTCAACGCATGTGCATTCTTTTAAAAATGCTCTTAAAAGTTTTTTTACATTTTAAAATGACAGAAAGTTAAATAAAACTTTAATTCAAAGATTTTACAGTTTAAGTTTAGTCATATTTTTATTACTTTCATTTTCTGAGGAGAGACATGAGTCATAAGCTAGTTATTGCAGGTAATTTGAAGTAAAATGAGGACCTTGCTTTGCCTTTACTTTCCATGGAATTGAACCATCCGCCGTTCCAAACATTGGGTTGGTTGGTTTGCGTTTTTTCACTTGAGAATCCAGAGAGTCACGAAATTGCAATGATTGAATTGGGTGAATACCTTTTGTAACATCTTTGGGAGGGTTTCTAGTAGGAATTCCTTTACTCTCATCAACCGCAACCCACTTTCCATTAGAAAATGTAACTTGTTTGAGTTTTCGTTGCGGTGCATAAGTTGGGGCGTCATCACCGTCGTCATCATCATCAATCTGGCAAGACTCCATGGCCAAATCCAAAGCGCTTTCAGAATCAAACTGCTCGTTATTGGAGCATAATACGGTCGACGACAGCTTCTGGCCGAACTTCTTGGCAAACTTATTGCACATCTTGACAGGCCCTGCTTCATCTTTCAAATCCAGGGACGGTGGTTGTGCTTTTGCTGTCTCAATGATATCGTACTAAAACAAGCCAAATAATAAATCAGTAAATTTAAAAAGAATCTAAATTTAGGACGAAATTAGCGAATCAATTTTTATTTTCAAATTACTGCAGAAAGTGGAGGATCAATGAAATCGTTGTCGGAAATTTTTAGGGAATCTTTGTCCTTGGCTCCGGGTTGCCCTCTTTCACAGACCATCCAGCCAATTACTCTCTGCAAATCTCCTTTGCTTTCTCCAATTTGTTGTGCTGTACTTTCACCCGCAAGCACTGGTCTAAAATGCTTTCCCTCAAGTGTTTTATTTAGTGGTAAAGTACGAAGATCCTTTCCCAAAATGAAAATGTCGGCCCCACTAAAGCTTTAAATTTTAAAAAGAGTAATATAATTTTATCATATTATGTAACTGAAAGTTAATGAGTAAATTGCATTTTTTGTATTTCTTAATGACTAGTAAATAATGCTTACACACCCTTTTGTATATACAATCAATGTCTTCCAGTCTGTCTCATTGAGCGAGTTAGCAAGTGATCCCAGAATTTGTTGTAGCATCAATCTCTTGTCTGCATCTGATGGTAACGGTACATGAACAAATCTCTCGAATCGTCGCCTATTAAAATTAAAACATCCTTTTTGGCAATAATATTTCATAATATCAGACTTAATTCGTTTAGTTTTAATGCCTGTCACTTGCCTTGCTGCCTTGTCCAGTGTCTCCGGTAAATTTGAGGCAGCAATGATGAGGACCTGCTTAAAGCGATTTGCTTCCAGTTCATTATGCTTTTTAAGGTCATTCAGCTCTTGCAAAAACTGGTTTGTATTTTCTTTTGCTGCCTCGTTGTTTGTATCGGACCGACTCGGGAAAAGCCCATCTACTTCGTCTAAACATTTTGCATAGAAAGATTAGAACAGAAAAGACTTGATTAAATGGTGCAACCAATGAGATAAAATTAAGATAAAGTAAAAAGCATATTATTATTACCAAAAAAAAGTATGGTAGGAGCAAACTCCCGTGCTACACAAAATGCTGCGCGTAATTTGTGAAGATTATTGGAGACATAACTGTCGTTTATGTCGGCCAATGAAACACGAATTAGTTTGTATTTTAGCTCAGAAGCCACGCCTTCTGCAATCAAACTCTTGCCTGTGCCTGGGGGCTTTTTAGGACCAAAAGAAAGAAAATTCAAGTGAGTACATCACATATTATTATTTTGTATGTAGTTAGTCATTTCTTCAGTATTGTTTTTACCCCAAAGAACATGAATGATGTGCTTAGGTCGCGGGCCGCTATTTTACGGAACTTTTGCGGGGTTACCAAGATCTGTTTTACGTATGCTTTCACATCATCGTAACCAACAATTGATTCCCAATTTGGGAGAGTACTTTCTGGTGAAAGTGGATCCTGTACCCTATTCCTAAATGACTGAAGGAACTGATAATGATCCCTCATATCTGTCTCAGTTGGCTGGGTATCGCATTGCTCATTGCCGCTAAAAATTCAAAATCGTAAAAATATCAGACAATTGTCTAGAAATAATACATGAGTGTACTGTAAAATCTTACTTGGTTGCGTTATCCTTTTTGCTTCCAGGAATTTGGCCAGAAATTCCGTTTAATCCTGCTTCAGTCTCTGCAGCAGATACTCCAGTCCCACGGCGCTCAAGCTCCTCCTCTATTTGCCCAATGATTTTGAAAATGCGTGTCTCTTCTTTCACTATAGTGCTTTTGTCATCTTGATCATCCACAGCTACAAAAGCTATGACAAAACCCACGTTATGTTAATACTTATTACTTACTACTGTACTGCTTTCACCAAACTAAAAATTTCAGTACTAATTCATGATTTTCTTACCTTCTTCCAAGTAATCGAAGCACCAGTTATACAGCTTAAGTGCTGATGTTAATTTGTCGATCCTTAATTCATTTTTGGCAACCTCTAACACTGCAATTTCCTGAGTTGCGATAAATTTCATTACCCTTTTCTCAATTATTTTTGAATCAATTTGAGTGTAAGGGAGAAGCACAGATGAACTTTTGGGTTTCCCTGTATTATCTTGGTCTGAACCCGAAGGAATCTCATTATGGTTTTCACACTCCATTGTGTTTGTTGGGTTTAACAACAAAACTTAATTAAATTTATAACGCAACTGTGTTTTAATTATGTGAGCAATGAGAAAAACATATGACTTATGACAACAGCATTGATAATATGCAATAAGCGAAGCCAGCTTCCTCTTAATAGAAATGAGTGGGGAAAAATGTTTCTGCATATGAACAGCAAATAAGGAAAAAATTGTGATCGTTAGCTAGCTATTGGGTTCTTTGCTTGAAATGAGAAGCATTAAGCAACCAAAACGGAGATGAGCAATGCAGTCCAGCGTAGTGTGTGATTGCAATGCATTTTGGAACGAGTAAAGTATATCTCTGGATAAATCATATATTTTCTTACTTTGATTTTTTTGCACTTTGCTATGCCAATTTAGTAACATAGGTTAGCATTAAGTATATATTTGTTCATTTAAATTACATAGAAAGCAAGAAAGCTGTGGAACTTATGAACTGATGACATATTCAATGCCCAGAAAACGCTTATGAATAATAATGCAGGGCAATAAATATGATATGATCGCTAGTATTATGTATATGCTCACTTTATCATGAAAATATATAATCAGATTCTCTGCTTTAATTGTGTTACTGACACGTAGAGGAAGACAGTAGATAGCAAACTAAACTTATATTTTAACAATTAGTTTCCAAATAATTACATACTTTTTTGACAAATACTACGAAGTATCAAGCCCAAACCCAATTCAATACTGATAGCATTTGTAATTTTTTACTCATAATTTTTATAAAATAAACGTATCTGATCTTACATACTGCGATGAAGAAAAATAGAGAAGGGCTCAAAAGGGCTGAGCAAAATGCTACATGTGGTGAATGTGGTGAACAGAGTGTAAGGAAACATCTTCAGCGCCATTTCGATAAAAAGCACGATAAAAGGCCGAAATACGAAAGGGAATCTGCACCGCCGACCTCCATAAATTCCATTTTTGTAAGTTCACTTCCTTGAAGTTTCAAATTCATTAGTTTTATTGGTGTTCAGGAACGCAATACCACTCCATCATACTAATAATTTTATATTATTTATTCAGAAAGTGGACGAGAAAGTTGAGGCGGAAAAACGTAAAAGAAGGGAGGAAGCAGAAAAAATTAAACAAGAAGTTGAAAAAAAGAGACTTGAGGAGGAACTCCATACGCTGGAACGACAGCAAAGGCTTCTGGAGGAGCAACAGAACCGAGAAAGAGAACGTTTGGAAAATAATGTGCAAAGTGAGCTGGAGAAAGCCAAAGCGAAGGCGGATGAGGAAGAAAGACAACGGGAAATGCTACAAAAATTAGAGGAATCTGATATTCAGCGACAACAGCTTGAAGCGGAACAATTAAAGCAGAGAAATGCTTTAAAAAATAAGATAGAAACAACGAGAACTTCAATTGCATCATTACTGGGAGTGCTTTGCCCACATCTGCTTGTGTATGATGAGGAACAAGAGCGAGGGAGAAATAGCTCGAGGAATAGACCAGCACAGGAGACAATAGAAATAGATGGGGTATCAATCAATAGAAATACCATAGAACCATCTGTTGCAAGTGAGAATGAAAGTTTAAGTGAGGTAATGGAAGACAGTGTTAGTACCGTATCGTGTAATGAGCGAATTGAAACCACATCTTCACAAATGGTAAGATTCATTATTTATTTATTGCTTTATTATTATGGCACTATTTAATGCTTAACTGATTGGTGGTGGGGGGTGGTAGTGGTAACAGGTGTGAAAATTATTGACGATAAATGTATTAATTTTTAGGACACAACAACATCCCACAAAAGAAAACGAGAAGAGGAGTACGGTGAAAATCATGAAAATTACAGATCCGTTCATTCAGTCAGCACTGGTGATAATCCTTCCAGCAACCTTTCATTGGAAGAACGCTTAAGACGAATGGAAAAGTTCATGGAAGAAAATGTAGTAACAAAAGCAGACTTAAAACCAGTTGCTCATGACATCAGTTCAATGATGAGAAGCATGAGCGATTTAAGAGAAAATAAAAATGGAATCGAGAGGAATTCTGGCCAAACTGTTCAACGGGAAAGTGACCACTACTCAATGCGATGTGAATTGGAGCGTCTGAAGTCAGTCGACGACCTTTTAGAAAAAATTCCTAACATCAGGAAACATTACAAAAATGAATCCGAAAAAGCGGCCCAAAACCCTGATGGACTACATTGTACCGACTGCACAAATGATGTTTCGTACCACCACAACCGCGACGGAACTGCACCAGGTGTGCTTCATTATGACTTATCCAAGCCCGCTATCGGGGAAGATGGGAAAATGGAGAGAGATTTCAGTAATTTGAAAAAGAAAATTGCTGACCATTTTGATACTGAATATCACAAGAGCCACACTGTTTCTACTCTAACAGAAAACGACGAAACTGGAATCAGAGAGTACATTAATAGAAACAAACGAGCTGCCTTAAATTGTGCCAGATCTGCGTATGAATGTGCTCGTCTTTCGCATAGTTATAAAATGTACGAAACGAGAATAGCAATAGATAGTGCTAAAGGTGTGGAGGTGGGAGAAAAAAATCATGGGGCAGACTTCGCGGCTGAGATGGTGAAGCCGTTTTTTAATGCATTGCGTAAAGAATTTGCTGGTCAATCTGCAGAAATTCTTCCTGGCACTGGTCAGCCTTCACCTATGGAATTTATGTTCGACAAATATACATCCAATCATCGAACTCTTAACGTCGTGGGAGCCAATATGTATCTCGGGGGAGATAAAAAATCATTGAAGACTCCTTATATTGACGCTTATGTCGTCAAGGATCACACAGCTAAAGGAATCGCGGAGTCACTTGAAAGCAGTCTTAACGAAACTTTTGGAGACGATGACTGGAAGAAACGGTAATAACTAAACACTTCAGCTATTTAACGCTAACTTATATTCAACTTATCTCGCTATAATCATTTATAATCATAAATACTTTTTTTATTATTATAGGTATTTAGGAACATGTGCTGATGGAGGCATGTTACGACTGAATTATGACAATCATTTTGATCCCGCAGTAAACAAGAAAGAAAATGCACAAGATTTCTTTACCCATAAGTGGGACTCTGGGCATTTGGGTAATTAAATGCTTAAATATGTAAATATGTAATCATTGTAATTTGCACGCACATATTTAATGTAACACCTGACACCCACCCTAACCCATTTTTTCTGTTCTCCCTTTTTTGCAGTTGAGCTTGCAAGTGCTGAAGCAGTGAAGAAACATGCATGGGTTAAGTCAACCACCGACACAATATCTAGAGTAAATAATGCACACCGACATGGGAAAGAATTAGAGAAGGTGATTGATTTGGCCAGTGAAGAAGGAGAAAGACTATATTCAACCAAATCATTCAGTACGACGAGATGGGCGACATATGCTCATCAAGTAATTGAGAATGCACATCACAATTACCCACATATGTACAAGAACCTGCAAGCCAATCGAGATCCTCTCTTGAACAATATAAATAATGCGCCTTTTGTCATTGACCTGTCAACTCTGAAGGACATTTATGATGAACAAGGTAGACTTTCACGGGTTCTGCAAGGAACTGACATGTACGAGTGGCAAATACATCGGGAAGTAAATGAGACTTGCACAAATTTGAAAAAAATTGCTGAAGCATTAAAGAATGAGGATGGAGATTATACTGCTTTAAACGCATTGACATCCAACGACGGTGAGCGACTACTACTTCCATTCACAAAAAATGCAATTATGGAAATACAACAAAGCAGCACCTACAGAGAAATGCCTATACTTGAAAAACGCCACGTACCAATGGGGAATTCAACCCGTGCCAACTCAACACTTCCCGAAACTCAAGACAGGGAATTTGGAGACACAATCATTGACCGGTGCAAAAAGGCTTCACGGTACGCAGAGGATCTGGTGCAAAGGATTCAGTCCCGCTTTGATAGTCAGAAAGACCCGTTGTCCAAAGACGCGGCAAAGAACAAATTGATTGGTGAAAGTACAGCAGAGCTCTTTGACATGGAAAAAGTTATAAATCGCAGTCCAAATGAAATACCCGAAGCAGCATTGAAAACCTACTCTTCGTTAGCCAAAAAGGCCGATTTTTTAAATGAAAGGAAAACACAGCTTGAGTTGAAAGATCAATTTCAAAAATTTCAGGAAGCTGTGCATTCCATGAAACGAAAATTCCAAAGTCAACCCACGAACGCTAAAAGAAGAGCTGTTGAGAAGCAATTTTATGAAGAGTTGATCAATGGAAAGCATGGCGCCGAAAATTTTAAGGACATTAATCACTTGCTAGCGACAGCTACAGTTAGACTTGCCAACGAAAGTCATTGTGAGTCAATGGCGTCCACAATTAAAAACATCCACGAGCAAAGAGGAATGCTGGATATTAAAAAACTTTCAATGGAAACGTTCATATGTAGAAATGGGCCTTTGCCAACGGCTCAGGCGGATCCGCTACTGGAAGCAGCATTAAGAGAAAAATTTAATGGAGGACCTGAGAATTACAATTTTGTCCGGAAAACTTCTAGATTGGACAAGCTAATTCCACTACAAGTCTCATTAGTTGCTGATCGCATTAATAAACAGGAATCACTTATATCGTTTCCTAGTCGTCCTAAAAAACACTAATAATATAATACCATTAGCACTACCATTCTAATGATTACAAGTAGTAAATAAATGCAATTATACACTTATATGTTATTACAATTCACAGAAATTTTTGTTTGCTTTTATATCTTTGTACTTTCAATTTCTACCATAAAATATATAAACAATAAAAACTCAATTAAAAAACAGTTTGATTATGACAGAAGTATAATATTGTTGTTGGTGTGGGTACGACTATAATATTGATGTGGGTACGACTATGATATTGTTGTGGGTACGACCATAATATTGTTGTGGGTACGACTATAGTATTGTTGTGGGTACGACTATGATATTGTTGTGGGTACGACTATGATATTGTTGTGGGTACGACTATGATATTGTTGTGGGTACGATTATAATATTGCTGTGGGTACGACTATGATATTGCTGTGGGTACGATTATAATATTGCTGTGGGTACGACTATAATATTGTTGTGGGTACGACTATAATATTGTTGTGGGCACGACTATAGTATTGTTGTGGGTACGACTATAATATTGTTGTGGGAACGAAAGTAAATAGGTGTGGGTACGGCTTGAGTTTTGGTACATCCACCAAAATCGCGGGTACGATCGATCGATCACGAATGATACTCTTTTTTTCTCCGCGTACCCCGATCCAGGTTACCAGGATACGGAAGGTTTCTGATCGTTGGTCTAACCTCATAAAAATATTTGCGTAGTAATTTTAAACACTTTTAGACTGAAACAGGCCAAATCCAGTACAAAAACGTGAAAGTGTTTTTTCAGCGATTCCGGGCACTTTTCGTTTTGGGGCTTTGCATGTCCAAAAGTACCGTCAATCCTCATTAAAATGTTTGCGTAGTAATTTTAAACACTTTTGGACTGAAATGAACCGAACCCTGTACAAAAACGTGAAAGTGTTTTTTCAGCGATTCCGGGCACTTTTCCTTAATGGGGCTTTACATGTCCAAAAAAACAGTCCAACCTGATAAAATTGTTCGCGTCGTAGTTTTAAACACTTTTGGACTGAA
>JAQIXW010005282.1:0-10579 GCA_034700685.1 Willowsia buskii | reverse complement strand
GGATGGGGGAGGGGAAGAATTCTTGAGTCTCGGAGATGATGATAGGCTGCAGGAGATTTTATTCTCAACAGCAAGCACTCTAGAAGCCACCCGGATGTGTACCTGTTGTAATCAACATAATTATAAATTGATAACATAACTTATGTGAATGAATACCTTGGTTTTTTTAATTTGATCTGCGACATTACTTTGAATAATTGACATTATTTAATACTAACCGATTTCCTTTGCTAGATTTCACTCTAATTGCCCGCAAGGTCTGCAAAATAACGTCTTTCTGGTTGCGATGCATGGAGAGATTTTCCACAAAGTTTACACATCCTTGGAAGTTTGCTGACTTGATTTTTCTTTTCAGTAATTGTACGTCGCTTTTTAATCCCTTGTTTTTTGTCCTTAAGCTGTGCAACAGTTTTTTGAAACGGTTGTCGGATTTATTAGATTTCTTGATTTGGGACTTTTTGGTAGTGCATGTGGTTTGTTTGTAAAAACGGTTCTGCAGACCTCGGTGGAGTCGTATGCATGGGATACAGGTATCGCGTTTACCAATTTTCTCGCAATCCTTGGAATGCCATGTACCATTGATAAGTTCGCCTTTTGTACTTGTTTTGATTTTTGATGAGAATCCTGGCAATCCACCACATAGTTTTAATTCTGACAAGGAATTAAGCAGGGCCAATAAGCACTGTGAGGACGTTAAGCGTTTGGCGTCGTCACTGCCTTTGAAAATTATGTCCATTACATCCTGTGTTCCCAGCTGCAGGCTGACAACTTCTTTATGTTTCATCTGCAGAGTAATAAAAACCGGGCGTTAATTTCAGCATCATGATCTCAGAAATGTTATTTCCTATTCCAATTTAATTTAGTGGATCATTCAATTACCGTAATTGACTTTTGAATTGTAGGCACATCCGCATCATATGACAGACTCAGTAAACTCCATTTATCTCCTCGCTGAAGAAATGTCCAGTCAAAATTACATTTGACATCCCTGTACCAGTCGCTTGCCACGTCTGTCTTTTCGACATCAGGAACTGGATTGGTGGCTACATAATCTGAGACCGTGCTGTCATTGTTCTCCTCGTTTAACCGTGGTTTCTTTTGTGAGGTTCCGGATGCTGTGGATTGCCGCTGCAATAACCGTCGTTTTCTTCCTTTTGCTGGATGTAAATAATGAGGTATATTTGGAAATAGAGTGGGGATTGAGCCAGGTCTGAGGGTCCAGTTTTTCCTCTCGACTTGAACAGTCTGGCCATTTATTGTGTGGTCCCAAGTTTTTAAAATTTCACTATCTTCAAAATGTAGATGACAAACGCTGTGACGGGGATTGCATGGGTCAAATATCGTATCCTTACGTAGTTTTCTGAGAATGGCAACCCATTGCTCTTTAACATCTTTAGGTGCTCGAAATAAGTGTGTTTTACTTCCTCCATGACCACTATTACACCTGGGAAGAAAACAGCCTCCCATTTCTGATAGATGAATAAATATTTCTTGAATCTTGCTTATACTTGTTGATTCGGATTAGGTAGCATTAACAATAACAAGCAAAAAGTAGTTTAAAAACTTAAAAGCAATTTTTTTCAAATTTCAATAGCTGAAAATCAATTTTTCTCTCTAAACACACACAAATGAACAAGTGACGAAAGCTGATTACCGTGGTCAGCTGAAATTTCAGTAGCGAAAAGCTGGTCGTCGTGTCGTCTGGTGGAGAAAAGGGAATACACATTTGGTTTGGCTGCTGTTGTGGCGCGAAATACAGGGAGAGCTCTAACTTTCTGAAGGAGGCGATGAAAGAACTATGCCAAAAGTGAAAAGGCTTTCGACTCCAGACCTTCTTCAAAAAAGTGCAAATTTGTAGGGAGGGACAAAAGAGTCAAGGACATGCACACCTTTTCTAAGCGCCACCACAAAAAAGCAAACATTGTAACAAATTTCGTTGTTGCTATTTTTAATCACTTGTTATGTATATCATAATATTTGTAGTGAAATATATAATTATTATACTCTTGATGCCTTAATTAACGCTAAAAATAGATTTTTTTGTGCGTAAAAGACGTCCCTTGGCAGTAGAGTTTTGATAGAATAAAAATACTTTTTTGTAAATTCCAGTATACTTATCATGCAAGGTCGCTCATTATGTTTCCGGGCATTTGAATGATAACATGTTCATTAGGTAAGGGTAGACATATATTACTCCCACATGATAGAACCGAGCGAGTTTCTTAGTTCAGTAGATGGTTGACAAGAACGAGTAAGTCACAGTCAATAAATTGCGTATAGTATTCTCCACAGTAAATATAGTTGAGTGACACTTTGTTCATTAGAGCAACTTCCGACTTTTTCTCTTTTACAAAATGGATTCTCAGTTTTTTTGAATGCTCTCTCGTAAATCCGCTTACCTTGTGAACTCCATCACATATTTTACGTGCTTCCTGTCTCTCTTCATGCCTGTTCTAACGATTATTTTTTTCCTTGTTAAGAAATATATAAGTAAACTGAAACGAGCAGTGATGACATTTCATCCATTCATTATTCTCTGCCTACCAAAATTACACATAAGTCTATACACTTTACATAACAAAATCTATATTTTTCTATGTACCTGTCTATCAGAATTGGATGTAATAAGCAAGTTAAGTAACAAGTTCGTCATTTCTTAATGGTCTACGCATACTACCTATATAGGCAGGCATGTTGTAAAATGTGACAGAAATAATAGCTTTAGTTCAACGTTCTCATATATTTTGACCACAACCTCTGGAATTGCAGATTTTTTGATTGTTCAAACTCAAGACACAAGTCATTTTAAGACACTTTCAACTGTCAACACTATATACTTGCTCGTGTAGCCTTACCTGTCCTATTTTTCATTCGAAAACACAGAAAAAATACAATGAAACGAAGGATTTTTCCTGTTCTCTCTTTTTCCTCTTCCTTTTAGGACAAACATGATTTGTGGGTTAGAAAAAAGATAAAAATTTAATACAAGCCTCATGTGTACACATTATACCTATACACATAATATGCCTCAGATTTAAATTGGTTCCTTGGGAAGATTGTTCACTTTATTGTAAACATATTTCTTCATGGCTACACAATTTGGCTAAAATAGCAGAAAATTGCAATGTAATTTAACTAATGGCTAAGCAGTTTATATGGTTTCTTGTCAAATTTTTCCGAATAAAGCGAATCTTTACTTGAAAACCAAGGAGACAAATAGATAGGATAAGTACCAGCGCTGACGTCTACGTAACAGTATATAATTTTTTGGTAAATGCATCGTAAAAAAATTGCAAACGAGCTAACTTCTGCTGTCCGATAAAATTTTCTAATAAAAATTACTTTCTCAGTTAAATCACTCATGCGCACTCATACACACAAAATCATACCACTTTTTTGGAAACGTAGACTCCAAATTTTAATATGCATTCGATAATTTTTAAATGGAAACGACAAAAATATCTATCGATATTGAACAAGCCGCGCATGTTTATGATTAAAATTTAAGGAGGCATCCGAGAAGCAGTATTTGCGTAACAATATTCATATGCATGAGTTTCCATATGAATTTTTCATGTAGAGTTCTGCATAAGTTTTAAAAGTGTTTACAAATAGGATTTAAACGGGGTATTCTCCGTAAAAAAGAGAAGCAAAGAGAGAACTATTTTTTCCGTCGGAATAAACATGTGTGTACCTTCTGAGTTTTCTATTTACTGCATCGTAATTTCAAGGAGTATTCACATATATGCTATTATGCAGTATACAAATAAGAGCTGGTTTTTTTGCAAAAATAAAAATGAAAGGGTTTGCAGGAATGCATGGAGCATCATGGACTTTCCTTTTTTCATTTTAAATCGAAGAATAGAGAAAAAGCTCTTTGATCTCAGTTCAATGTTGTTGTTCATTCATCATGAAATGGCTGTGTATCTTTCTTCATCTTCAAACTACGCGCAATCTTCTCTCTAGGTATTCGCTAGTTTCCAATTTCACATAATAAATATCTGAGTAGGTGTTCAAACGCTGGAGAATAAAACATGGGTTTTAAGAGGAATGATATTTTGAAGAGTTAGTAGCTTGAGCTTGTAGGTAGATACAGATGAAGTGTATTAGATCATGTGAGTACTTATTTCTATGTAGTTTCTATTTAGAATTTTATTTTTCTAGATCTCCCATAATAATATGAGCATATACTTGAGGTATACTCGATAATAAACGAAATTTAATGGGGTACACACTTTGTGTAAATGCTTGTCTGCCTGTCTGTTTAATTCCATGGTTTCCTAAGAGTATAAAACTTTTTTGGGAAGCTGCAAATTTAATGTTTTGCTGGATAATTTAGACTTTTCTGTTGAAAATTAATCAGAGAGATACTGAGTACAGATTACACTTTATTTGTTAATATTCTTCAATCAAGTTTTTACGAACACACATTTTCGTTTCCTGCATAAGATTTCTATTTGGAAAGCTCTTGCTTTCTTTTAGTTTGCTCTCTCTCTCTCTTTACCTGTTTCTCTGTTGAAAATAGAAGAAATTAGCTCTAGCCAGAAAGCTTTTAGGGTTTATACCAATTAATTACAAGCCATTAACAAATACCGAATGAAATAGCAGCTGTCGTAACATCAGAGAGACATGCAAAATGCACATTGGAATCATTATTTTGCATTTGATGAAACAAGTGTGCGGACCATATTTTGCTTGTGGTGAAAGCCATTTTAAAGTTTGCAAAAGAAAATAAGTATAGCATTTACAATTTTCACTGACATTTAAACTTTGTGAAAGTTTGAGTCTTGGCTTTCCCACCAACCGCAATGACTACTTGTACTGCAAATATTTACCTTGGAATAAAGACCTTACAGTTTGCAAAATCTGCAAATTTTAAGAGTGTACTCTTACTTTTAAGCTTTAACACTAAATTATTTCGTCGTGTAAAGGTCAGTTGAGATTTGCAAAGTTCCTAAAATCAAGGCCATTCATAATCAATTTAACTATAAATATTAATGGTGCAAGATTCTTAGAAAGGTTATTTTAAAACTTTGTACTTAAGCCACTCATTCGCTTCGGATACTCTACTTATAGTTTTAACTTATACTTTTGAGGCCTTTATCAATTATTTTCTTAGTTGAAAATGACTCCCCTAGAAAATGTCAAACCACAATACAATATGCATAAACACCACATGGGCGTTTGCCATCTATAAATAATTAATAGATTTGTTCGAAAGCTTGTTAAAACATGCAATAATAGCGTAAGTATTCACAGTACTTTATTAACTTGCCTGACGCAAGAGATAGAAGTCCCAATGCGTATTACTCATTCCCTAAAACCACGACTGGATTGACTTGTCTGGAAGAAGTGGGGGATATGATTCGTAAAAGCAAAAAAAAATATAGAGTTAGGAATGCTCTTTAAATATAATTGACTGGGTACTTCTTACAAAAACGTATATTTACCCTATTCCATGCATCGCATAGAATCACACAGAAATGTACGCAGGGGAAAGCACATGAAATATTTAGTTATTCTAAGTGGCCAAAACAGGAAATGTAAAAGAAAGTGAGAGAATTGGAAAGTGTGTGGAGCGGAGAAGTGAACGGCTCGTTTTAAAGCGGAGTTACTGTTACATGAAATGTGCGCAGTTATTATTATTTTTTTGATAATAAAATATGCACACATTACATCATGATTGATAATGACGACGATACATTATTGCTGGGTATTCTCAGTTTTTGACATTCCTTGTGCATGTGTGCATATGCAAGTAGGGAAACCGGTACACGCTTTCTAAATCATCATTCAAAATAAAGGAAAAGTTTGACAGTAAATATAATAAATAGAGGTGTCTAGGCTCAGTTCATTTCTTACCGACGTTCCATAAAATTTTAGCAGCCTGAAAATGACACATTGTCTTTTAAAAAGCAATGCACATTATTTCGTAACCGAGAATAAATAAACGGTAGAGTAAGTCCAAGAGACGATGGTGAAATAGCGAGAAGAATGCGAGTACTGCAATTACTTAAAATTGCGTAGTAAATTGAAAATCCATGCACATACCGCACTTACTTCGGTGCGCTGTGAGTGCACCGGAGTGAAAAAAGAGTGTCTCCAAGGAACACAGCGAATTGCATGCATAGTAAACATCCGCTTACAATCAGCTCTACTTGCTCGTACTTGCATTCTATGGGAATTCGGTTCTACTTTTATGTAAATACACATGCATGTAAAACATGTAACCAAATTTACATCAAGGATGATGAATTACGGCCACTAGCAAGAAATCTACTTACTTTTCCGAACTTTTTTACGTACTTTGTAAAAAATATGCTAACTTTTGGGGATAGACTTGGGTAGGTAAATTATGTAATGAATATGTATTAAGTGCAATTTTAATATCATAATAATAATAATTGCCTATTGTCTTCCTACTTATATTTCGAAACTTTGTCAAAATGCACTGGATCACAAGAGAAAAAATGCATGCAAGGATGAGTAAAAAGTGAGTAGAAACTTTGTGTGCATTAAATTTTTTTTGTATTATTATTCTGCCATAAAATGTTGATATCGTTGTAAAAGGAATTGTGGTAGCAGAGAAAAATGATGAATCTTTCTCAGAACTGTATTTATCTTGCTTGTAATGACATTAGGAGTCCAACCCCCTCTCATCTCATACCAACCAACATTACTTCTTCTTTCAATATATTATACTTTGTGTCTTGCACGCTCATTTTCATCATGCATGTGTGCATTGCTGTAAACATTTAGAAGAAAACGCATTTTACATTTTCAGCCTCGTACATCATGCCACCCATCATTCACTACTTGAAAGATTTTAATTCCAGAGAGAGAAAACGAGAAAAAAATGGGAAGCATCATACAAGTTTATATAATGAAAGTGTACGAGTAATGTGCAAAGTAAATACAGCTTGTTAATGACTCGACTTACGACTAGTTCAAATTCCAAATCCTATTCAAATAATGGTTATGTATATTTTTATGGCTATGTGTCTGGCTGGATATTATAGCGATATTTTGTACAGTCTGGCGTCAGATTTGTAGCAAATCAACTAAATCTGATTTGCCGTGAAGGATTCGAACACAAATTCAGAAATTTGTGGTCCGAAAGTATTTAATATTCTTTAAGACTTACAGTGACTCATCGTGTACTTTGAGTTGACATATTATGATGTTGCTAGAAGTAGTTTTTTTGTATGCGAGGTTTAGTTAATATTTTTTGGTGACAGTGAAGAGGCAGGTGACATTGCATTGAATGCAGCTCCTACACGATCTTGTCAATATTAACTCTGTTTGTTACTCATGCAACCTTAAAAACTAAGGTAGTTTGGATAACTGTATGAGTAATGAATGTAAATGTGTAGCTTCTTTTGGAAATGATTTCTTAGATCGTGAGTCACTATGAGTTATTTGAAACGTCTCATTCCAAAACTAATGCGTCCTCATCCTCAGCACCCGAAAATATAAATACATAATTATGTGAGTAAGCCCATATTATACTTCTCAATTGTTTTAAACTGCCACTTAGCTCTCCAGCCATATTCATTATTAATTTCACACATACACACACATTAATAATGAATTGGGGTACACATTAATTGCTACGTAATTGCTATTTTATCATCTGTAGAAACCACCGTCATTAAAGAACCCGTAAGCGTAATAGTGTGACAGGGGAACACATGTTGACGTTTCGCATGCATCATCGTGTAGTGCGTGAAATGAGCTATCGATAAAGCTATCAAACATTTATGGCCATGCACTGATAAATAAAAGTAAAGTCATGTAAGAAGAAGCATAGCTTTCATGACAAAAGAGTGCGTGGTAGAAATGGAATTGCACTTGAGAGACGTAATCCGACGATTTTAAATATTTACAAGCTCTTACAGCCATTAAGTAATTTCTATTAAATTATGTCCGGCAAAATTATTATCTTTGTTGAGGAGAAGCGGCGGACCAGTGTGTCGGTTCTTCGTATAAAAACACGTTTTATTGCTGGGACGTTCCACACGCATGAAAACTCAAATATTATTTCTCTTTGTGCACCCAACAATATGCGTTTGAAGGAGCACGCCACACACACACGACAAAGCTTTTGAGCAATTTAGCAAAAGAGTATTGTGATATGAATAGATATGCTTATGGATTTTTGGACGGTAGTAAAGTTAATGGAATTAAAAGCAATGCAGTGGAAGTTTGAAATTCACAGTTCCAAGAGCTTGCGTTTTATAATTTTATGCACATTGCAATAAAAATGGATAAATTTACGACGCAATGGACATTCTGATTATCTGATTTTTACAACTTTCTTCGTAATGCCGTTTTTACAATAAAAATATGGTAATTATTAACTAATGTTTACCCACTAATGGTAAGTTTATAGTTGTTATAATATCAAATTAATGTTGAAACACTAAAGTGTTTCCAAATAACGTTTTCCTGCTTGTTCTAAAGGTTCTTTCTTATTATCATATCGTTCTTTACAGTTGACTTGTGATTAGCTTAAAAGCGTTACGTAAATTTAACGTGATTTGTTACAACCGTAATCTAAATGGACAGAACAGCCATTCTTGTGAAGATTCTGGAATTGTAAAAAGAATGTATTTTATAAAAGCTTTAGTTACGTACTCCTTAGCTTTATGCAGAATTTAATTTTGAAATTACCTAACCTGTTTATATAAGCTTTCACCAAACTTTCTTCTTATCACTAGTTGAATATTTCTTTTTCATTCTCTCATGATAAAAAAATTTGCGTTTCGTTACGCAAATATAAGCTGAAATAGTGATTTCTTGAGCAACTATAGTGTGGACGTAATACTGTTCTATTTTTTATGAAACGAACTATTTGGTTTTATGTAAGTATGTGGTATCTTATCGGTTTGTTTACGTTTGCGATATAATTTAGGTCCATAAGAACATTTATTATGGAACACGTCATTTAATATGGGTACGTAATATGCCACTTTTTTCTCCCTCCGAAGCTACGCAGTTTTTAGCAAGTACATATCAAAGCAACAACGTTAAAAAAATTAACAATAATAAAAGCTTTGAAAGCGTAAAATTTACCAAGTGTAAAGGAAAAATAAGAAGAAAGAAAACCGAATATTATGAATTAAATAACAGCGGCAAAAACCGCTGCTGCCGTTGTGATATTTAATATGCGTGTACATGTCAAAAAACTTTACTGGAAGAACGATTTTCTACACGCTCTATATCATCTAGCACAGTAGAAAGTTTCAACAAAATAGGTAATTGAACCAGACTGTCATCTGGTATTACTTTGAAAGGTAAACAGAAATTTTGATTTCATGTGCAAAAACAGGTTGATGATGATACTACGGAATCATATATCATTAATAATAAAATTTACAAAAACCGAGCTACCTAGGTATCCTTATGGGACACATGAATCGATGCCCATACTCTCTTTGTGGCTAAAACAGTACTTACTGCGAAAATAATTGTTTTCATTGCAACAATAATTAAATACATAATTTAACTCCTTGCTATGCCAATGTGCACAAGAGCAAAGGTGACCTGTTTCACGACTGCCCGTGATGATGATGAACATTGCAAAATTGCATTTCTCATACTGTACGTTTCTTATTGGATTTGAATGATGTTTTGCAGTAAAGCTATGGAGAAATTTAATTACCCAAGTTCCGTACATCTTTTTTTTATGAAATTTTTGCAACATGCTGTCATCTAACAGCAGCCCCGTCGTTTCACAACTTCCCTATAAACCATTGCAATTATTTGTACTATTATTATATACTTTCGTAAGCTAAAACACAGTAATCAAACGTTAGCTTAAGATATTTTGAGAGTATTGGTACCATGGTACCTCTGTTGTATGCATGACTGGACAATTTGGGCAACTTAACATTATGTAAATTGTCTTCTACTCAAATATTTATGGTACCTGAGGCTTAAGTATGTTGACTCATACTTTGCTGATATAACTATCATTATAGAATTTTAGATTTTTTCAATATTTCGTGGAAAAACTAAGCAGATTTTAAAAATTCAATCTTGCACTTACACGTGGAAGTACATGGCCGTTCAACTTAAAAATCGATAAAGTACATAAACTTAATGACGCTTTTGTAGTACCATTCGAATGAAGCATATACAAAAAAGTACAGCAAATACTCCAATAATGGCAAATTGGCAATAACCATGTTTCTTTTCAAAATCAGCCATGGCTCCGGTGGTTAATAAATAGAAAATTGGATCTAAAAAAATTCTGAAAGTTGATTCGTACAAATACTGCTATATAATCAAAGGTTTTTACCATTACCATCCAACCAAGTTCAATTTCTTCTGTAAAATTTATGAGATATAAAATGAAAAGAACAATGACAACCCTACTTTAAAGATTAAGCACGCTCTCTATCCATCCAACTTACTCCCAACTGTAAATTGAGAGTATGGCACGATACATGTACTTATTAAGTTTTTTGCAGATTGTGACTCATTGCAAAATTCGTGGCTGCTAATAATCATACCACGATGTACCCAGCTTGCTTAAAAACTGGGTTACTTTTATGTCTATGCATTCAGCCTAAAC
>JAQIXW010005281.1:0-10579 GCA_034700685.1 Willowsia buskii | reverse complement strand
ATGTTTTCCATATTACACTCAGTTCCGAGTATGAGCTGTCAAAACATCTCCTGTCTCCACTTGCAAATATCTTGGATCCAGTAAGTTTTCAGCACATCGAACAAAGTGTAGTAGAGTAATGAATTCTGTGTTTTTGCTCGTACATGAGACGCTATATACGTTCAAGTTGGAGACTTTCGTGGAAGTCGTTTCCACTTACGTAATGCAAATGTACGCGCGCTTACAACAAAAAGTTGAATGTTAGTGTCACCTTGTCACTTCAATACATGGCGGAGTTTAAGCAAGGAAAAATTATATCCGTACTCTGTTGGTAGCCAGCCAGCAATGTCACAACAGCACACAATGCAGATGTGAATTAAGTACTTTCTGAGCTGGGAACAAATAAGCGCTCATATCCTTCATGCATACAGACAACTCGTCTACCTCATAAAACTCCCTTATTATGTCCTCCTGTGCTACAAAAAGTTCATCAGAAAGCGATACCTAAAACGAAAGTGTCTGTAAAAAAAAACAATGAGCTCCTGGATCTTTTATTGTGTGCACACAGTATATATTCTGATTCTGTGTCGTCTTCAGACAAGTATAATCGGATTTTGGTACGTAAACCACATGACCAGTCATTTGCAGTAGTAGAGAGCGAAAACAAAGGGAAAAAGGGGACTTTTCTGTCTCCATTTCCATTTGACATGCACAAACGTTTCCGCAGAGAACAGGACTTATATATAATGTGTAGCAAAAAATGGTAAGAAGAAAGCTGGGACTTTGAAAAGATTCTTCTAGTTACTGGTTACAGCATACCTAACATTACATAATTTCATTATGTACTCATTCTCATAATAATATTCTCTGCCTGAAATGGTTCAAGACTTTTCAAATGCTTTTTGAAGTAAGTAGAACTACTCCTCCTCCACCACTTGACACACATCTCATTTAATCTGTTGGAGCAATAATAAGGATTGAATTTTGCACACTGCTACATCGCCACACATACTATACTTCTATGGTGTACTACAGTGTAACTACATGAGATGCCTTTTCTCCTGGAAATAGGATTTCTAATCCGAGCCATTTTCTATTTTCTCCTTATTTCTCTTTCTCTCATGGAATTATTTTACGGCTCTACAGATCTGAGTTGATAGTGTTTTCTAGTAACATCTGTAAATGCAGCGGCGCTCGTCTCTTTTCCTGAAGAAGCTGGATAATTGAGAGCTGAGCTAAAATTTAAGGAGCACACATACACATCCCTCCGTAATAGTCATCCCAACTAACAAAATGAAAATGTATATTGCAGAAAATTTCAGACCAAGTTCATTTAATGCGTGTATAAGTTATATGTTTACTATATATTACCCACTCACTTTTCTTACTTCCTTATCGTAAGAAAACGTCGCACAACAGTGATATGTGATGCTTTCCTGTTACATCATTCACCTTCCAACTACTAGTCTCTAGGTATATTTTACATCTTGCAGTATAACAGCGCGCGTCATTGTCATTGCTTTTTCTCACAAAATAGGGGATCAGCAATCTCACACTTTAGAAAGACCTTCTCATCCCACTTTCTCTTGTGTTTTCCTTTCCCATCTCATATTCACGTTTCACTATGAAACGAGTCGAATAATATGTGCATGCACATACAGTCACCAAAAAACCCGTATTCAGTGTAAACTCCAACTACAAAAAGTGTACATACGTGCACGTAAAAATACGGGACGTTAGCTGAAAAGAGCTCATTTCAAGTGAGCGAAATTATTGTGTTCTGCCGTTAACTTCGCTACGCTCACAGTAATATCCCTCAGAGAAAAACAACAGCGGCAGTACCACCAACATCAGCAGTCACGACGAGAGTAGCATCCTTGACGGTTAACAGCTACATTACAGTTATCGTTAGTGCATCCCATTGCCCTAGTACCACGATACCTTTTTTTTTGCTTTCACTTTAAGTGGTGAACGGCGAGCATAAGTATTATAATTTGGGATGGTGTTAGCAAAACAACAACAACTAGTAATTCTCGGGATTGTTTCTGTTTGCCATTTTTACCGGTGGCAATGGCTGTCATGATGAGTGTACAGACATACCTATAGATAGGCACGTATCATACAGGATGTTTGGCGTCTTGGTGCAGTACCTGACAGAAAAATAACTTGATGCGAAGTCCAGCTCGTGTTGTGTACTGAAACGTGATAGTATAGTGAGGGAAAGTGGGAAACTGCTAGTTTTTTTCATACACCTTTCTATCACACAGCAGGATATAATACGTACGTACATGTGCCAATTTTTGCACTATCATTACAGCACGCATATACCTAGGTACATAGGTGTATTTATCCTTATTCGTTATCTACTCAAAAGATTTTCGGGATTTCCCTTTTCAAATAAAATCGTTCGTTTAATGCTGATGCAGAAAATGCGCAGAGAGGATTGGTAATGGACAGTTAAAGCCTGAGAATCATCATTAGTACCTTTAAATAAACTCATATGTATTCTTTGTTGCAATAGTATGCGTGTATGTATATTACACTACACATGTGTGACCCCCTACCTTGCGCACCTTATAGTAGTTTACACGGCTGCTCAAAAAACTGAAAGTTAAGCTTCACATATTTGAATGTATATTACTCGAAGACGACCCTTCATGTCAAATGCAAAAAAGAAAAGTTTTACACACAATCTCATTCTCTATTAACAAGGCACAAGCCTCAGTTAGTTCAGCATGGAGTAACAACAACAATGTCAACAACAGAGAAGTCAGTAACAGTTAGAGTCGTAACAATTTCTGTTTATGTTTTGAATGTTTACGAAATTCATGAAAAGAAAAGTCAACTTTTCGACATCTACACAGGTATACAGTCAAGAGGAGAGTAATCCTTACTTTTTGTAAGAGGTGTATAATGGTGTGACTGGGAGGAAGAAGGTGGAGGAGCAAGTTTTAATATGCATTTTGTAAGCCACTTCTGTTTGTAACGTTCTGAGAAATCTATGAACTTAATGGTCACGGCATGAAGGCACGAAAGAAAAGTGGAAGGAAAGAGCAAAAGTGTCTTTGCCATCCTACCATTACTATTATTTGAAATGGCAAAGTGCATATTTGATACAACATATACTTTTCACACCCTTTTCTATACCCTTTAAATAGAATATAAGCCTCGTGTCAGAGAGCAGTAGCCCTTGGAATCTACGAAGTACCGAGGAAATATGTTTATTTTTTGCCTCGTGCTCATTGTAGACTAGATTTCTTGCCCTATATAAATATTTCAACCCGTGTGGGTTATCTCGGAAAAAATTCGTTTCTATTGCATTATTTCTTTGTTGAAGAGTTTAAGAATACAAATGAGGATAATTTTTCGCAAAAAGTAAGACTTTTTGTAACTGTCTTGGTAGTTGAATAAGTTGAATAGTAGTGTTCAAACAAGAGTGTAGGTTTTATGCAAACTGTAGGAATAGATGCGGGTGAGTGAGTACACGAGAAAAAGAAGAAATGATAATGACAATATAGTTTTTTGTTTGGTACGACACTCTTGCCTGTTGTTACTTTATACTACTGTGTACTTTGTGCATTGGGTAATCATACATACAATATAATTGAAAGCAAGTTGAGCTGGTTAATATTGGAAGGAAAGTTGGAAATACATGAATAAATGTTATATCTATTATATCGTTTTGCTTTGGCATATATAGGCCAACATGAAAGGAACTGGCGTTTACGTACTTACATTATGCATCGCATAAGCAGCTTTAGAGTTTTTGTAATAAGTAGCTTGCAGCAGAGGCAGCGATAATAAAAGCTTTCAAACTCATCTCAACTTTTTAAAAACATGTTTACTTTCTTTTAAAAAGAGAGAAAGGAGGAGAGTGTGCCATAATCTCAAAAGTAGAATGTCGTCGTATTGAATTTATACATAAAGACATTTCACATTTGCGAGCATACCATATTTGATATAATTATGTCACTGTTTTTGCTACTTGCGTATAGAAGGGTCATTTGCGATTTAGAATGAAATTGTGAATGTGTATACGATTTTCAAAGCGGCTACATTGTGACTCAGTTGAGCTACTAATGCAATGCCCTATAGTGTGCCTGTTACACAGAAATTACGTTCTGTATAGAATCATGTCCGTATATAATCGTTCTTTTATTCCTTCTATTTCGCTCAGCTCCACTACCCGCGCCTTTCTTTCCCTTATTACTTTTTAAAGCGACAAAGTGAAAGAAGAAAAGAAAACGAGAGAAGAGAAAGAGAGAAAGGAAAAAAGAAATATGGAAAATTATGGAAAATAACACCCGTACCATGTTCCTTTGGCTGCTGCTCATTCGTTCTCTGCACTTTTGTTTATTGTTTTGTAATTTACGATTATTACTTGAAGTGTGCTAACTAACAAGACTTGAACTTTTTACTAGTTTGTCGTACTTGTCATGTATGTAGTTGGTCCCTTGTGTTAGTTTTTGCTTGCTTAACACATAAGCATATCGAAAAAGAAGAACTACTAGTTGTAGTAGAAAGAGTTTTCGTATTTGCGAAATGTACATCAAAGTAATATCTAGTCTGGCTGGGTCGTGAACCGACAATTCAATGCAATGTTTTATTCGTGTCTACACATGGAAAGAAGAAATTTTTTGAATTCTTTCACTCAGATTTTTATAAGTCCACATCCATTGCCCTTTTGCCAACTATGAAGCCAAAGTGAGAGAAAGATGTTGGATGGTGCTAGTTGTAGTTGTTGGCTCCAAGGCTAGTTATTATATGTTAGGGTACGGGATGGTGATGCTGATGTACAAGAAATGTGGCATGGAACAAATTCTGGCACCAGCACAACTTCCTTTTCATTCAGGAAGAGAAAGTTTTGTACAGGCTATACCAGAGGCTAAGCAGAGTTGCGTTGGTCTTTTTTTTTGCAGAGAACAAGTCTAACCTTTGCATACGTGCCATCGCCACATCACCACCAGTAAAAAGGACACATAGAAATAATATATCCTATCTTTGAATGAAGATAGGATTTTGAAACTCCAAATTTTGGTCTTTTTCTGTGATGACAAAGAGAGACTTCAGCTCCAACAATATTATGGCAATATTGTGTACATTAGGTTTATTGTAAACTTTGTTTGCATCCTTTATTATCTGACTAGAACCCATGGCTTTCAATCGCCAGCATGAATATGAATACTTGCCACACATAATAAGTTTGCGTATTTTGTTGACTAATGAAAGCTATAAGTATTGATATTATATGCCTATTTTAAAAGTATCCTAAATAAGTGTAAAGAGAGTGTGTTAGAGAGACAGAGACAATACACAAATTGTGCTTTCATTTCGTATTCTTTTCAACGTTCGAATTTACAAAAGACACGGCCAAAACTACTTTGCCTGATTGTACGAGTCCAGTTTTTCCCTGCTAGTCAACCATGCAGCCTCCAGCACTGCTTTCAACTATCATCAGCCATGCATAAAGCCAATGAAAGGACAAACAGTAAGTCCAGGGAGCGTTGTGCGTGGTATATAGGTATGCACGATTTTTGCCAGAGTGTGTGTGCATTCTCTCGTAATACATACATTTTATTCATTCCATTTTGCTTTTTTGGACTGTTGAGTGGAATGTTTAGATGAGCTACCATGTAATATGCAAACGAAGGGCGAAATGTTCTTCCATGATCGTTCTTCCTCTCATTTGAGCCCGTTATTCTCATTATTAAGTGAGGCAATAAAAGCCAGTCAAAACTTGACTCAATGAGAATTTTCATAGCTTATAGTCGCTTTGAATCAACAGAGCGTACAGTTGTATCTACAAACTAATAGAACGTGGAAGGATGATGCATACCTAATAATACCTAGTATTTCCATACTATCTGACGAAATAATCTACGTCGTGCGAAAACAGTTTTCATAATATGCATATGTAGATTCATAGCTGTAATACGTGTATACACACCCATTTTCACATTTCGCGAGAATGCATAACACAGTATTACTCCAACTACTCCCTGTCACTATCATTGAATGCGACACAAGGGATCAATCGTTCCCTCAAGAAGAGTCACTAAACAAGGCCCAAAAAACCATTTCTTTTTCGTATGCCACTGCCTATTATATTCCATTGCATTGTTACGCTCTACTTTCACTTTCCATACCAAAGAGAAAAGAGAGAAATTCACTTTCCTTCTTCGTCCTTCTTCCTTGTACTTTTCCATTTCTTCAGTTTCCAATGTTGTTGCACTTCAGTGGTAGTGGCAGCAAACTATAGTTTCTTCCACCTTACCCAACGAATGAATTTCAGCACACACAAAGCTTTCATAACTAACGCTCAACTGAGACACCAGCAAAAAAACCTAATTTCAAAAGTACTAAAGCGCGATTAGTTTGAGGTTTGCTTTATCCAAGTATGTAACCTTACGCAGAACTGCTTTTTCTAGACGGAAAAGAAAATTTCATATAAATTGCAAATTTCTTGATGATTCATTCACGAGTTTTTCTTTCAAAAAGTTGAATGCTTTTAATGAACCATTGGTGAAAATGTGTAGCTAACAATCTTGGGGTACCTAACGTTACTCCTTCTACAAATTCTTGCACCTACGTAATAATATTATAGGTATGTGATCCAAGACTATACGTAACTCAAGATTCTACTTGCTCCCAGCTTCATTTTTGAGCTAAAATTACTTACACTTGATCAATAATAACATACACGTTCATATCTACTTGAATTACCCGAAATCGCACTTTTTGTACCCTAAAAACACGCTCCCAAAACACACTTTGCTATTTGCTGTCAACCATACATTTCCAATTTTGCCACGTTGCTTCCAGCGTTGTTGTGAGTTCAGAGAGAAAGTTGCGTTGTTCTTCAATGGAAAGCGGAGACGTGTCCACGGACATGCACATAGTTACACTTATATAAAAACATTCATTTGCCATTCCAGCCTTCCATATCTTTTTTTAAGTTGAGTAAAGTACGTGTACAAGGTACATATGCATTCTCTTTATTCTCCTTCGCTCAGGAATTTGCCAACAGACTTTGGTCACGACAAAAGTAGAATGTGAGGAGGAAAAAAACTGCTCATGAAAGAAAAAAGCTGGGCTACGTAAAAGGCTACTATTTTGTACCTTCTTCAGGTTCACTGGAGTCAGCAAAGTAGTAGTAGGCAACAAAGGCTATGGACTTGTGCTGCTCACATGTACATGCATACATGTGGCCTTTCATCACTTTGTTGATACAGTTGCCGAATTTCGTGGCAAAGCCAGAAGAAAGCAGAACACAAAAAAAAGTTTTGTGATAAAACTTGGATAAAATGACGCCACGTTGAAGTAGAAGAAACTGAAAATCCTTCATAAATGTTGTTGTTGTGTTATTGTGTGGGTGTTCTTCGGGTCTATATTATGTGAGAGCTTGCATGTGCTTGGATTTCTATGTTTTGAGCCTTAACACACGTACAGACACGAACAAAGTCTTTCTGGCCCGTTGTTCCGCATACATTCTATTCTTGTTTTTCTTCCCATTTCCATCCAACTTCATTCATCTGTGTGATGATAGCAAAGGGTTTTTTCTTCAGAGAAATAGAAATGTGTAGGTATATATCTAATATCTAAAGTAAGTGGCAGCATATCCAATTTTCTTCTTAAAGCCTGCTCCAATGGAAAAAAACGAAAGGTTTCAGTTGGTTTTACGCACTTTCTTATCACATTATCTTCCCTAGAATATAAAAATCTCCCAATGGTGGCGAGACTTGAACTATATTATGCATGATATTATAGGGTTTTTCATACATGTTGTTATTTTTTCACTGTCATACACACAGTTAAGGAGAATGTATGCAAGAAGGGCATTTTTTATGTGAAAACCACATTCTTTGTGTGCTTGCTTTACTTCATGTGTCAGTTCGCTTTTGGGAAGTCAAGTCAGCGGAAGCGAACAGTATGATGGAAAAATTCCAACACAGCAAGATGTTATGTACGTACATGAAGCTTCTTTGATAAAGATGGGAATCCTACTGTGATGATGATGCACAGCAAATTCTCGTTGGCAGATTTGGTTGGCCTTGTCTGTGTTTGCAAATTTTGAATATTATACTACCTAGATAAAAATATAGGTATCACTGTGTATAGTGTCATCATTACATAAATTAAATTCGTTCTTTTGATATAGTATAAAGTCTGGCTCATGTATTATATGTCCTGATTTTTCACTCACCAAATAACTCGGAAAATGCAGATTCGTCTAGTCAAATCGTTACGATATTTTATGATGATGAACCAAAATCCCTATCTATGTCTTTATATATATTGAAGTTATATTATGTCTTGAACCAAGTTAGTAGTGGAATAGTAATATGCATCTATACACGTACGTAACAATTTCTGTTTCAAAATGATGCATTTTGACGTTTTGCTTTTAGGAGCAGAATCTTCCTCCGGTTAATGCTATTTATTCCGGGTGCAGATCGAAAATGTAAAACAACAGAAATGTATTAAAAAAAGTCAGTCGTAAAGAAAGGATTTACTTTATTGTGAAATGTTTTCAGACACACACAGGGAGAATATTTTTTAAATGTAGGGTATGAAACATATTACATCCTGATATTCATATAAAAACTCTACACATGTAGACTGCTTTATAAAGGAAAAAAAGTTTGCAATAAAGAGAGAAAGCTACTATTTGAACATTGAGAGCAGTTATTGTAAATATGTGTACAGCGAAAACATTTCCTCCTCCACTGTTTCCTTCTCCTTCCTTTAACTTTTATTTTTTTCTTGGCTTAGTGCTTTTATTATTCCTGGCGTACATGAGTTTAAGCGTGGTTGAGTTTTCATAGTCCTTTTGCTGGTCGAGTCTTGATGTTGATGATGTTCATGGTATTGTGTTGTATTAGATGAAATGTGCAATGTAATAATGCATACATAAAAACGTTAGCCGGTAAGAATATTCTCGTTCCAGTTGCATGCTTCGCACAGAAGCTTGTTGTGAAAATGTAGTTTTATATAGTTTCCCCGTATGTATCAGCCCACGGCTATTATTATATAACAGTCATTTGACTGCTGCTCTCTTCTTGAAGCTTGTAGCCATGAGGGAATGTTGTGTGTGTGTGGATGGATAAGGAAGAACCTCAAAATCGACTTTCTTCTACACTTATTGGCTCTTGTGTTGCTGGCTGAATGAGCAAGCGAGTGAGCGTACTTTATATATATATATTGTGCCTCCTCACAGCATCTTTTGCTCTCTCACTCGGGCACTGCCTTTACTATTCCTTTTCTGGAAAAGACAGCCAGGAAATGCGATAGATCTAGTCAGAAAGATGGAAAATAAGGGACTTAGTTGGTGACACAAACTGAGCCAAAACCAAGCATGCAAGACGCACATAAAAAGCAAATAGTCAGTGACTAGACCGAGAGAAAGAAACCTTCACTGAAAGAGAAAGAGAGACAAGGACACAAAAGATGGTACAAAGCCATAGTATGTGTCGTCCACACGTTAGATATGAAAATGCAGAGAGAGAGAGGGAGAGAGAAAGAAGGAAATGGCTGGGTTATTTTTTACTTAAAACTGTCGTACGTTTTTCCTCTTTTACTTTTTGACAGAAGGCCTAAGACCATTCTCATATTATGGCTTTTCAGGAAGCAATGTATTACGCAAATACCTAAATACTTCTTTTAAACTTAAGTACGTGTATGTACTGATATGATGGCACAACCCAGAACGTATCTGAAGGAAATTCCATTTTCAACCAAGAATTTTGAAAGCAGCTACGATACCGAGCCTTATCACAAGTACTATTGCATAAATGAATGTTCTGTACACAATGTTCACACAACCTCGTGTCATGCTGTCTCTTTAGTTTCGTTTCCCGTCTACGAGACAGTCGACAGTATCTCTTCGTGCTCCGTGCATCTGCATCTGTGAAAAGTACGGTTGATCGTGTCCATAGGTATATTATATAATATTCATATAGATGAAACTTACGCACCATACCGTTTAAACGAATGTCAAGTAAACTAGAAATAGGAAAACGGTATTTGGATCAAAAGGAGCAGAAATAAACTATTCCATTTTCCAGAAACCATCATCGCGTCGTAATTCATGGAATGTATATGCAAAAAGCAATATTGAATAATGGTGGCGTGGCAAAAAAATAGACGTTTCATAAGTATTTATAGCTGGTTCATATATCATGTAGAGGAGAATTAATATGTGCAGATATACTTGTTTGGGTTAAGATACTGTATGAAATGCTATCAAGAAAACCATAATGCCAACTCGAACGGGAAGCTAGCTTTGTTACTTCAAGATCATATTCACACTCACTCGCACAAGTAAACACGAACACATGAATGAGAGAAAAGACTCCAATCTCGCATACATCAAGCTTCACTTGACTTTTAGCCTAACGCATACTTTCTCTACTTCAGTCAAACGACTCAAGGATTTTTTGTTGGAAGCAGGATAGCATAGCCTACGAGAAAGACAGACCATTCATTCCATCTCTCCTTCTGCTTTCTCCTTTCAAATTTTATATTCGTCTTGGAGAAAGTCTATATCCATCAAGTTTTGCGGCACTTCGTTTTTCTGTCCGTCTGTTATTTCCTGTCGCTG